>PVIY010001850.1:0-35769 GCA_004026745.1 Myrmecophaga tridactyla | reverse complement strand
CCTCTGAACTCTACTACTGCTTCATTTTTACTTCCTTTATGACAGGTAAGCTTCTACTTGCATTATTGTTATTTATGTACCCATCTTGTCTCCCTTGATGGCAGGGTTGATGATTGATTCTCTGTCATGGTTGGAACTAGTGGAGTATATATCCAACTCTTAGTTTTACACTTATATGGAACATATTTGTAAAGAGTTCCTACTTTCTGAGAACACCGACAATAGCTTTTTGAATATACTGAAATGCCATAGATACATATAATTCAAGTATCTACGATAATGTAAGGAGAACCTGAAGAATGGTGAATAGAATACAAACGAAACTCACTTGCAATTGTAGAGCCAGAGAATCACAGTGGCTCCCTGAAAATCATGTTACTTCCAGCTTGAAAGGGAAACTCACAGACTAAAGTGAGAGAAAGCTAGGAGAACATCAAAAGATGAGAAGATTCATGTTTAATCTTACATAATGTGTCTAGAAGGAGATAATTCAGATACGTTTGTTGTGCTTTTTTCTTTACGACAGTGGTTTATCATCACGGTGAGCAGGAGGTGGAAGGAAGCACCTGAGCTTGTCAAAGGAATTATTTATGAGTGTTCAGATTAAACAAGAAAAGGGGACGTTAGGGAATTCTTTATTTGACTTCTAATTGTTTCCTTAAACGTGCCATAAAAAATCTGCAGCAGATTTAAGGAGATTAAATAAGACCTCAGATGGCTGTTAGTAATACACATAATTTAAAGTGTTTTTACAAATTGCATGTCAGCCACAATTAACAATATGATGTTTGTTTTGGCGCGTGTGGATACCCTTGGCAAGCAATCTATCCCAGTATACCCACAGTTCCTTTTATAATGCACTGTCATTGAAACATTCCTCGTTGCTGATGACAGATGGAAGTGCAGTAAGTGGTGATGGCCATAAACGCCATCATAATTTGGAAACACCAGCTCTTCTTGTCAGGCTTACATAGTGACAGTGGCTCTGTCCTTGGTGAAAGCAATCAGTGCAAACTCTGGAGTTTGGATCACTGTCAGCACACACTAACACTCTCCCAGTGGCAGCCACTTTGGCATCGCCTAATTCACATGCAGTGGGGGTGTGGGGAGGAGGTTTTGAACAAATCCTGCTTTGTGAGAAACAGATGAGTGTCACGATTACCATTTTAGTCTTGCCTTTTCTCCCTCAGTGTACAAATGGTCTACTCCCTTGAGAAGAAATAAATAAGGTAGGGAAATGTGGCACGACTGTGGGAGAAGCTAGCCAAATATTTTCTTTTCTGCCACAGAATGTTTTCTAGTTCTTGTCAACATTTCTTGTGTGCACTGTGATTCTTCACTCATACACTGCAGCAGTGGCTGCTTGTACTTGGTATCAATAAAAACAATATTGGAAGATTTACCGAAATAGATTTAAAGGCCAGTCAATGAGTCCAATAATTATCCCTGCCACTGCAATGCTAACAATAAGGGATGATGGAACCAGCAACTGCCCCTTTCCCATGAGGTACGGCTTAATGACAATGATTTTTATCTCTTTTAGGAGTGTTTTTGTGACACTCAATCATCTCGATAGCTTTGTTTATAACATAAACATCAAATAGTCCTATTTTGGGAACATTTTATAACAGTTAATCACATTTTAATTTGTCTGACAATTATGGAGACATAGTACTGTCATGGAAATGTACTGCCTCACTGCCATGTTAAAGACTCTCACTGGAATATCTTTTCTGTGTAAAATGTGTAAACAGAGATGATGCTTCCATTGGTTAGGAATGTGCTTGGCTGCAAATAACAGAAAATCGTAGCACTGTGTTTGAACATGTGCTGTCATTCTTAGTATGTCGAATGGAAGAAATTGTGGCTGCAAGATGGTTGCTGCTCTTTCAGAATCCATCCAGTTCCCAGGCAGGAAGAAGGAAAGCAGTATGCAGAGCCAGTGCCTGCCTAGGGAAATCAGCTTTCTAGAAATTCTCACTTTATCTCTCATTAACCACTAGATTACCCTAGTTGCTGTGGAAGCTGGGAAAGGCGTCACCAAGTCAGACCTTGACTCTGCTTCAAATGAGTTGATAGTGAGATTTAGAGTCAATTAAAAATATTGGCTGAACTGATTAAACATGATTGAAGGCTGGTTGACCATTGCTTTCCACATTGTGTATTTCACTCTGCAGGGCTGAATATGCCTGGAAATTGGGTTGGTTTGAGCATAGAAGCCAGAGAAGCAGAGAGAAAAGTCCTTTGGTGATGAAATATGAGTCCTTATTTTCATCCTTGTTTCCCTTTTATGTACTCAAGCCTTATTCTTGATATGGATTTGCCAATCCAAAATTGCTAACCCATTGCTCATGACTTGCATTACGGAGACAAATATTTTGAGAAGACAGATGGGGTTCAGCTAAGAAAGGCCTAGAATAATGCCTTCTGTGTCAGAAAGGAAAGGGAAGGAGAACATATGGAGGAAAAACATGAAATTCTAACACATATGATCCATCAAAAATTGATATCTGTAAATTTGTGTTTGGTTCAATTTTCAAGATTTACAATTTTTCTAAGAATATGGAATCTTGACATTAAATTATTGTATCCTTTGTTGTTTCCAAGGGAATGGCAGGTAAGTAATCAATTGCTTTAGACAAAAGTCATTCATTGATATCAGACCAGATTTTCACAGTTAGTTTTGTATTCTGACAATTACATAAATTAATCCAGTAAATCCAACTAAGCCTACAAGATTTGTCTGGATTTCTCATGCAAATTAAAATGTCATCATCATACATGTTAATTTATACCACCTACAATTAACTGTAATCCTTTCCATCTCCTGTGAGGATCTAATAACCAGAGCTAATGGCTTTAATGCTAAAATAAACAGAGAGGATCTGAGCAGCATCTCTGCTCTGTAGCTTTTGGAAGTGATCTGGTGTAGAATATTTTCCCAGTGCACCCTTTTTTTTTCCAGAAGAATATCAATTGCTGATTACCGTTCCACATAAAAGCATTTTACTAGATCACAAACACACTGTTTTATTAGTTGAGTTATGCGTCGTGTGCTCAATAAAATTGTAATTAGAGTTAGTGTGGCAAATTTTTAGAATGTCTCACATCTCCTCAAATAAATCCATGACTGTGATCTGGACTCAAAGTTTAAGCAATTATTAACTAAATTGCTAATTTTGTCACAGCATGGAAATGTCAATAGAGGCAAGGCTACACTGGCTCTAACAGGCCTATGTGTGAAAAAAAAAGATGCCTCTAGGTACACAGAGTCTGCTGCGTGGGCTCAAGTAAAATTTGGGCTGCATTTTAGTCCCTTCTTCACCCCATAGAGATACCCATTGTATAGGGCACAAATTGCTCATGATATGAACCTACCCCGAATAGCAGGATTCTGTTATATAGCACAAATGGCATACTTTTAGAAGAACATCTATTAGGCGTCAATACATCTGGAAAACCACACTGAGCAGGTAAGAGTATGTTGTGAGAATCAGTTAGTTGTCTGTTTATTTGCTCTGTACAACCAAGCAGATATTTTGATATTGGAAAGTCTATATGGGTCCTTTTAATTTTTTGAATGATACCAAGCAAAAGCATAAATATTAATTCCTAACCATTCATATGCTAGCTGCTTTCTCTCTATATATAATCACGTTTATTTTTCACAGCAATCCCAATTTTATAATGAAATCTAAGCTTAGGGAGGTGTACAAGAAGTAGATAGTTTAGCAGGCTGAAGCTGTTCAAACTTGACATTCCCAAGGACCTCAGGACTGGCTGCTGGCCGAGCTGTTAGAAGATGACCTCTGAAGCCTTGACATATCCTGCCTGACAAGAGTGTTTTTGTATGTCTAAGGACTTGGACCCCTCCAGATAGTTTATACCAATAATGTGATTTATAGTAAATACCTGTTTTATCATAAATACCTGTTTTTGCATGTTTAAGCCTTTGGGCCACGCCATATTTATTTGCTCTCTGGAGGGGTGGGGTCTGACTAACCATAGGCCAGCATCTTGTATGATAAGGTTCAGGCAAGCTTCCCTGTTTGGCAATACTATGAGCATGTTGTCACACATGTTACTGGGGGGATTAAATGCTCACTGTCCATGAGGCTCCACTGGGAGAGGACAACTGGAAGTTTGCTTTCTCCTGGACTCTCCTTTTTTCCTTTTGAGTTTCCTCTGCATTTCCTTGCTGTAATAAACCATAATGGTAAGTGTGACAGCTTTTCTGAGTTCTGTGAGTTCTGGTAAATCATCAAGTGTGAGGATAATTTTAGTGACTCCCCCAAAAAGGAGATTATGAGACTTTCCTTGGTCATGCAGATGATTATGATGGATCAAGCATTTGAGCAGAGACTTTTGGCTTTGAATCAAATGTTCTATTTATGTTGATTATCTTTAGAAACTCAGTACTGTGTCCTTCTATGCTTCCCCTTCTCTCTTCAAGTTAGAAACATTTCTGCAAGGTAGAGAAGGTAGATGAGAAATAGACGCCATGTTTTTGCTCCTCTGGCATTGGTAGGGAAATGCATGGGCTTCAGCAGACATGAAATTTTTGATTAGCCTCAAGTTTTTACTAAAAATCACTTGCCTTTGTGGTGGATGCACATAGATTTGTTGATTTCAGTTTCTTCCATTTCTGAAACTTCCTAACTCTCTGTATTAGTCAGGGTTCTCTAGGGAAACAGAACTGAAAGGATATCATAATGTAACTATTATGAGATTTAAAAAAAAATAAGAATTGACTCACATGACTGTAGGACTGGGCAAGTCCAAATCCTGTAAGTCAGGCAGCAAGCTGGGAGCTCTGATGAAAGTTTTCATTTAATTCTTCAGGAGAGGCTGGCTAGGGAAAGTAGAGATGGAAATTCACCCCTTCTCTTCTGGGTTCCATTGCTGTTCAGCTTCTTGCTTTCTGTGGCTCTCTCTCTCTCCCTCCCTCTCTCTCTCTCTGTCTGCCTGAATTTCATTCAGCTTGTGAAGGACTCCAGTAATAGGATGAAGACCCAGCCTGACTGAGGTGGACCACACCTTAACTGAAGTAACCTCATCAAAAGGTCCTACTTACAAGGGGTTCATGCCCACAGGAATGAATTAAATTTAAGCGCATGCTTTTCTATATGCAACTACAAGCCACCATAGTCCACCTTGAGACCTAAAACAAAAAAGTTCTTTCTACAAGCAAAATACATTCATTCCATCACAACATTCCAAAAGCCTTAAGTCATATCAGTAACAATGCTACATGCAAAGTCACATCAAAAGAATGGGTGTGGACCTATGAAACCTAGAGAACAAGTTAGCTCCTCCCAATATACAACGGAGGGACAGGCATAGGATAAACACTTCATTTCAAAAAGGAGAAATTGGAAGGAAAACAGGAGTCCTAGGTCCCAGACAATTCTGGAACCCTGCAGGTATACACCATTAGATTTCAAGGTCTGAGGAGTCACTATTAATCAATGTTTTTGTCCTCTGGGGCTGATGAAGTGACAGCCCCACCCCTTCCAAGTGCTTGTGAAATGGCCATGCTCTCCTCAAATGCTGGGGTGAAGGCTCCACCTTCTTAGAGCAAAGGAAGGGGTGGTGGCCAGGCTCTCCGCAGACCCTGGGGCATGGGGCTCACCTTCTCGAGCATTGGGGTGGTAATACTCTTCCTGAACAATGGAGTGGAAGACCCACCCTCTCTAAGCACAGGAACAGATTTCCCCTTTCCACATACATGGGTGGGCCTATTCTCTTGGAGCGAGGAGATATCTTCAGTCCAGACCTCAGCTTCCATTCTCCTGCCCTTGAAATCATTCTCCCTTCAATTTCTCCTTTCTCTGTACCTTTTAGTCCAGGTTGGCAGTGGTTCCATTCATACAAATTACACAAACTATGGTCAGCTTTGTATGTGGTTCACAGGGGTCTAAACCTTATGACGATGTAGCCTTCCATAGATCTTTCCCCCATAATTGCACTGGCAATCCTAACTTCCTTGAAATGGTTGACTGGTTTCATGTTCAGTTAAACTCTCACTTGGAGCACTATTATCTGGGGACTCACTTTCAAGAAGCTCAAAATTTTCCAAACCATCAGTTTCTGGTTTCTTTGTGCCTGCAAATTCAGTTCTTAACTTATCCCTTTCCTCTCATACTTGACTATAAGCTGCAAGGAGAAATGCTGCACATTCCACACTTAGTTGGAAATTTCCCCAGCTAAATATCCAAGCTCATCACTTTCAAGTTCTGCCTTCCACCCAGCATCAGCACTCAACTTTGCCAAGTTCTCTGCCACTTTAAAACAAGGATCACCTCTTATCTAGTTTCCAAGAATGCGTTCGTCATTTTCTTCTAAGGCTTCATTGGAAGTACTTTTAGCATTCATATTTCTATCAACAGTCTCTTCAAAGCAACCTCAGCTTTTTCTATCAAGCACCTCACAATTCTTTCAGCCTCTACCCATGACCCGATTACAAAACCACTTCCACATTTTGTGACATTTTCAACAGCAGCATACCATGCTATTGGTACCAAAATCTGTTTTAGTTTCCTAGGCTGCTCAAGCAAATACCATGAAATAGGCCAGGTTAAACAATGGGAATTTATTCTCTCAGTTTATGGCTGAGCAAGAGTCCAAATTAAGGTGTCATCAAGGTGATGCATTCTTCCTGAAGGCTGTGGCATTTTGAGGATGGCTGCTGGGGTCCCTGGTCCTTTGTTTGTCACAAGGCAAAGCACATGGAAGTGTCTCCTGGTCTCTCTCTTCTTTTCTGGATTCTGTTTATATTCAGCATTTTGCTTCCTGTGGCTTTCTCATCTCTGTCTGAATTTTATTCTGTTTATAAAGGGCTCTAATAATAGGATTAAGACACATTCTGATTGGGCTGGATCACACTATATGTGAAGTAACCTCATCAAAAAGTAATACTTACAAAAAGTCCATGCCCACAGGAATGAATTTAAATCCATGCCCACAGGAATGAATTTAAGAACATGTTTTTTTCTTTTTCTGGAGTACATACAACTTCAAACCACAAAATTCTCCCAAAGCTAATAGCAATGCTTATATCTTGTGGGGCTTTCCTTGATGTTCATTCTGTTGCAGCTCCAATGGTTAGTTGGCCTCTATTTCCTTGAATTAAATCCATTTCCATTTGAAATGCTTACATTGGTATCTATTTTTTTCCAACGGAACATTGACTGAACAAAGTGTCTGGTATCAAAGTGGTTTCAGGAACAAACCACACTTTAGGATTGTCATTGAGATGAGAGAGAGATTCTATTCCTTCATTGCCCTGCCTTCCTTCTGGGACACTAATTGTGGACTATGCTTCAGAGAGGAGAAGAATACAACAGAGAAGAGCATTCTCATTGGATTAAGGAGACAGAAATTGAAATTCAGATGAGCTGAGCAAGTTGGAATTTGTGAGACAGTGTTTCCAAGAGGAGGTTGCCACGCAGAAAAAGAGCTCCAGAATTCTGTGTAGAGATCCTTTGAAACTCTTCTTGAATACTAGGCTTTTCATGCACAGAGTGAGACTCCATGATGCTGGGTGAAGAACAGCTTCATACTAATTCCCAGAGCTCACAAAAGGCCTGGCATAGTCTACTCTGAACATGACAGTGGAGAGACTTTGCTGGATACTAATCTTAAAAACAGGGACTGGGGCGGCTGCTGTGGCTCAGCAGGCAGAGCTCCGACCTGCTGTGCTGGAGGTCTGGAGTTTGATCCCTGGTGCCTCCTGCCCATATGCAAATTAAAAAAAAAAAAACAGGGACTGAAAGGATCAAGCTGATATGCTAAAAACTTAACTTTCTGACAAAAAGCCCAACTCAATACTTTTAAAAGGGATTCAACAAAATACACACTTTGAACCATGTAACAAAGTGGAGTTTAGTATCCAGTAAAAATTACTTGACATGCAAAGGAGCAAGAAAATGGAGAAAAATGAGTTAATAGAAGCAGACTTAGAAGTGAGAAAGGTGATGAAAATAGCAGACAGTGATCTTAAAACAGCTATTATAAATATGTGCTAGGATTAAAAGGAAATATAAACACAGTGAGGAAAGAAATAGAAGATATATAAAACAACCAAATGGCCAGACACAAAAGTACAAATACTGTATAGGCTCATTGATATGAAATAATTAGAATAAGCAAATCCATAGAGTGAGAAAGAATATAGGCTGCTAGGAGTTGGGTTGGTACTGAGTTTCAGTTTGGGTGATGGAAAAGTTTTGGTAATTGATGGTGGTGTCAGTAGCACAACATTGTGAATGCAATTTTCTCCACTAAATAATGTATTGAATGTGATTAAAAAGGGAAATTTTAGGTGGTTTATTTATTACTCAAATAAAAATTAATAAAAAACAACAGAAGACTGCACAACACAAACAGTGAACTCTAAACTATGGACCATAGATAATAGTATAATTATAATCATATTCTTTCATCTACTGCAATAAAAGTACCATACTAACGCAAAGTGTTAATAATCAGTAAAACTACGTATATATGTGGAGTTTACATGGAAACTCTATTTTCTGCATGATTTTTTGGTAAACATACAACGTCTCTATTAAAAAAAATAGAGGGGGACCTCCGGGATGCTGGCAGATGGAGTGTATTACTTCACCCCTGCTCTATGGGACTAGATAGGGGACAGGGAGAGAATGGCTGGGACTGCGGTCCGGGGCGTGAGTGATCGTGGGGGGGTCTTCAGTGATTCTTGTGCAGGAGAGAGACGGGGGTCAGGGCAGAGAGCAGGGGGGTCGGGTTGGCAGTGATCCCCACCCGAGGCAGGCGGCAGCACCGGGGGAGGTGTGGATTAGAGGGAGCTGACCCCCCCCTCCACTCCAGTGTGTCCCAGCTGCTGGCTGGGAAAACCTCCCTGGGTGCCTGCGGGAACCCAGAAGAGGGGGCCCTGGCAGTCCACTGCAAAGGGCTGCTCCATGGAGTGCTGGGGCCACTCTTCGGGCCGCATGCCCATCGGGCATGGTGTGTGGCAGATTAGCCAGGTGCTGCAGGTCAGCTCCCCTCTCGGCATTGCTGTCCACACCCCATCCTGTGCCAAGACCAGCTCTCCTGCTGCCATGGCCCCCCCCACTGTGCACGCCTGCTGCCCAGCCAGCCCCTGCAGTCAGCAAAGGGCGGCCTGAGGGACGTGCCTCAGGCCCGCCACCAGCTGGTGAGAATTGGTAACTGCAGGCCGGCAAATTCCGTATGTGCATAGGTTCTTTTTCCTCCTTTTTCCTACTATTTAAAATATATCATTTTCTCACTATATTTTATTAGTACTATTATTATTATTTTAAATTATATATTTTATATATATTTATAGTTTTATTTATTCTTTATTTTTAAGTTTTATGTTACTATTTTTAAATTATTTTTTTCTCACTTCTGTGGGCACCAATCTAAGTTCATTCCCAATATATCTTGGGGTGTCCTCTTCTGATTTGGGCGTCTACTACTGTTAAGATGTGTTTTTTAATATTTTTATTATATTAGTATTTTATTATTATTACTATTATTTGGGTGAATGGGCTAGGAGTCGAGCCTAGCCTTCTGTGTGGCAGGTGGGCATTCTGGCACTGAAATACCTGTACACCCCTGCCTGGACTTTAATAGACTCTCAGTAGAACTGTACCCCTACATGAGATCTAGGCCTTGCTGGTGGGGAATTACTGACAAACCAAGTACAAAAGGAAACCTTCAATACAAAACCAAGCACAAAACTTTAGACGAGTGGTGGAAGGCAACTTGCAAAATAATGTTACTAAGGTAATCAAATGCCCCCCCAAAATAGCAGAAAATCACAAAGCTTGAAGACCCAAGCAGAAATGGCCCAGCCAAATGACCACAGCAAAACTTCGGGAAGGACACAGAATGTGGAACTACTCAAGAGTATTTATAAAGAAATAAAGGATATCAGGAAGATACTAGAAGAGCATAAAGAAGATTTTGAAAGATTAAATAGAAGAATGGCAGCTCTCACAGAGATAACGATACAGTAGACCAAATTAGAAATATACTGGAGACACACAATAGTAGATTCAAAAAAGCAGAAGGAAGAATAAGTGAGCTAGAAGACAGAACAATTGAACTGGAGCACACAAAAGAACAAATGGCAAGAAAGATGAAAAAATTGAACTGGATCTTGGGGAAATGATGGATAACAAGAGGCACACAACTATAAGAATCACTGGTGTCCCAGAAAGAGAAAAGAAGAGTGAAGGGCTAAGAAAGTTAGTAGAATATATAATAGGTGAAAACTTCCCAATCCTTATAAAAGATGTAAATATGCAAATCAAAGAGGCCCAATAAACTTCAAATAGAATAAATCCAAATAGGCCTACTCCAAGACACATAATAACTAAAGTGTCAAATTTTGAAGAGAAACAGAAGGTTTTGAAAGCAGTGCAAGAAAAGCAATCGACTACATGCAAGAGAAAACACATGGGATTGGGTTCAGACTACTCAACAGGTGCCATGGAAGCAAGAAAGCAATGGTATGATGTATTTAAGATCCTGAGCAAGAATGGCTTCCAGCAAGAATTCTATGTATAGCCAAGTTGTCCTTCAAAATTGTGGGACAGATTAAAATCTTCAAAGACAGACACAGTCTGAGAGAACTAGTCAACAAGAGACCTAGCCTACAAGAAATACTAAAGGAAGTCTTGTCACCTGAAAAAAACAACAACAACAGGAAATGGAGGTCTGGAGGAAGGCACAAAATTGAAGGGTATTAGTACCCATAATTTGAAGGATAAGAAGAGAGAAAGGGAAAAGAATATATAGATCTGATTAATAAAAACTAAAAGATAAGCTGTAGATTCTAAAATGCTTTTGCACTAATAACTCTGAATGTTAATGGACTCAACTCACCAATTAAAACATACAGATTCACAGAATGGATTAAGAAGTTTAACTTATGTATGCACTGTTTATAAGAGCCAAATATTAGACCCAAGGGCACAAAGACATTGAAAGTGAAATAGATGTTCTATGCAAGCTGTAACTGAAAGAAAGCAGGAGTAGCTATACTAATATCAGATAAAATAGACTTTAAATGTCATAAGAGACAAAGAAAAATACTACATATTAATAAAAGGATAATTCATCAAAAGGAAATGATAGTCATACATTTTTATATTCCTAGTCAAGGAGCTCCAAAGTACATGAGGCAAGCATTGGCAAAACTGTAGGGAGATATAGACACTTCAGCAGTAATAGTGGGAGAATTCAATACACTCCTCTCCACTATAGATAGAAAAACCAGATAGAGGATCAATGAGGAAATAGAGAACTTAAAAAATGTGATAAATGAATTAAACCTAATAGACATATATAGATCATTACACTCCCATAACCCCAGTATATATATTCTTTTCTAGTGCATGTGGAACATTCTCCAGGATAGATTATATACTGGGACACAAAATGAGTCTTTATAAATTTAATAAGATTGAAATTATCCAAAGCACTTTCTCTGATCACAATGGAATGAAGCTGGAAATTACTAATCACTAAAGAATCAGAGCTTTCACAATATATGGAGATTAAACAACACACTCTTAAATAATTATTGGGTCAAAGAAGAAATTGTTAGAGAAATTGATAAATATCTGGAGATAAGTGATAATGAGAATACAACATAACAGAACTTATGGATGCAGCAGTGCTGAGAGGGAAAGTTATTGCCCTAAATGCCTGTATTAAAAAACAAGAATGAGCAAAAATCAAGGACATAATTGCTTACCTATAGAACTTAGAGAAAGAGCAGCAGACTAACCACAAAGCAAATAAAAGAAGAGAATAACAAAGATTAAAGCAAAAATAAACAAACTGGAAAACAATAAAACATTAGAAAGACTCAACAAAATGAAAAGTTTTTTTTTGTTGTTGCAAAAATCAATAAAATTGATGGACCTCTAGCTAGACTAACAAAGAAAAAAAGAGAGAGGACAAAATAAAGACAATCAGAAATGAAAAGGTGGTCATTTCCATGGCTCTTGAAGAAATTTAAAAAATCATGAGAGAATATTATGAACAACTGTATGCCAACAAACTAAGCAACTTAGATGAAATGGAGAAATTTCTAGAAACACATGAATTACCTATACTGACTTGAGAAAAAATAGAAGATCTCAACAAACCAATAATTGTAAAACAATTCAATCAGTCATCAAATCTTCCTACAAAGAAAAGCCCAGGACCATATGGCTTCTTAAGGGAATTTTATCAAACATTCCAAAAAGAACTAACACTAATCCTCTTCAAACTCTTCCAAAAAATTGAGGATAAAGCAATATTTCACAACTCATTTTATGAAGCTAACATCACTCTAATACCAAAACTGGATAAAGACGCTGCAATAAAAGAATACTACTGTATTAGTTAGGGTCCTCTAGAGAAACAGAATCAACAGGGAACACTCAGAAATATAAAATTTATAAAAGTGTCTCACATGACCATGGGAATGCAGAGTCCAAATCCACAGGGTAGCCTGTGAAGCTGATGATTCTGATGGAGGGTCTGGACGAACTCCACAGGAGAGGCTCGTCAGCCGAAGCAGGAAGAGCCTGTCTCTTCTGAATCCTCCTTATAAGGCTTCCAGGGATTAGACTGAGCATCACTCATTGCAGAAGATACTCTTCTTGGCTGATTACAAATGGAATCAGCTGTGGATGCAGCTGACGTGATCATGATTTAATTCTATGAAATGTCCTTATCGCAACAGACAGGCCAGCACTTGCCCAACCAGACAAACAAGTACCACCACTTGGCCAAGTTGAAACATGAACCTGACCATGACATCTGCAAACCAGTCTCCCTAATGAACATAGATGCAAAAATTCTCAACAAAATATTAGCAAATCAAATCCAATGACACATTAAAAGAATTATGCATCATGGTCAAGTGGGGTTTATACCAGGAATGCAAGTGTGGTTCAACACAAGAAAATCAATCAATGTAATACAGCACATTAACAAACTGGAAGGGAAAAATCACATGATCATATCTGATGTTGAAAAATCATTGAACAAAATTCAGCATCTTTTCCTTTTAAAAACACTTCAAAAGGTAGGAATCAAAGGAAACTTTCTCAGTATCATAAAGGGCATATATGAAAAACCCACAGCCAGCATCATACTCAACAGTGAGAGACTGAAAGCATTCCCCCCTAAGATTGGAAAAGAGATAAGGATACCCATTGCCACCGCCATTGTTCAGCATTGTACTAGAAGTCCTAGCTAGAGTGATTAGACAGGAGAAAGAATAAAAGGCATCCAAATAGGAGAGGAAGAAGTAAAACTTTCATTATTTCCAGATGACACGATCCTATACTCAGAAAACCCTGAGAAATCTATGACAAAGCTACTTGAGCTAGTAAACTAATTCAGCAAAGTGTGTGGGATATAAGATGGATGTGCAACAATCAGTAACGTTTCTATACACAAGCAATGACCGATCTGAGGAGACAATTAAGGAAAAATTCCATTCAAAATAATGACTAAAAGAATCAGGTGTCTAGGAATAAGCCTAACCAGGGATGTCAAGGATTTGTACACAGAAAACTATAAAACATTGCTGAAAGAAGTTAAACTTAACCTAAATAGATGGAAAGTTATTCCATGCTCATGGATAGGAAGGGTGAATGTTGTTAAGATGTCAATTCCACCCAAACTGATATACAGATTCAATCAAGATCCCATCAATCTACTTTGAGACCTTGAAAAGCTTGTTATCAAATTTATTTCAAAGTGGAAGAGACCCCCCAATAACTAACAATATCCTAAAAAAGAAGAGTGAAGTCAGAGAACTATCACTTCCTGACTTTATAGCTCGCTATAAAATCACAGTGGTCAAACCAGCGTGGCACTGGCACAAAGGTAGAAGTATCAACCAATGGAATTGACTTGAGAGTTGTGAGATAGACCACCAAATCTGTGGACAGTTGATCTTCAATAATGCCCCCAAATCCACTGAATTGGGACAAAATAGTACTTTCAATAAATGGGCATGGGAGAATTGGATATGAATAGCCAAAAGAATGAAAGAGGACCCTTACCTTACCCTCTATACAAAAATGAACTCAAAATGGATTAAAGACCTAAATAAAAGAGCCTGTACCATAAAACTTCTTGAAGAAAATGCAAGGAATCCTCTTCAAGATCTAGCAATAGGAGGTAGCTTCTTAAACCTTACATCTAATACACAAGCAGTGCAAGACAAAAATAGACAAATGGGAACTCCTTAAGATCAAGAACTACTGTGCCTCAAAGGAGTTTGTCAAAAAAGTGAAGAGGCCGTCAACTCAATGGGAGAAAATATTTGGGAACCACCCAGTGGATTAAAGCTTGATATCTTGTGTACACTAAGAAATTATCCAGCTCAACAACAAAAGACCAAACAACCCAATTATAAAATGGGCAGAGGCTATGAATAGACACTTTTCTGAAGAGCAAATACAGATGGCTAAAAAGCACATCAAGAGATGCTTATTTTTATTAGCTATAAGGGAAGTACAAATCAAGACAATAATGAGATACCACCTTACACTTATAAGAATGGCTGCTATTAAACAAACAGAATACTTCAAATGTTGGAGAGGATGTGAAGAAATTGGAACACTTATTCACTGTTGGTGGGAATGTATAATGGTGCAGCTGCTGTGGAAAAGTTTGGCAATTTCTCAGAAAACTAAATACTGAGTTGCCCTATGACGGAGCAATACCTATATTTGGTATTTACCCAGAAGAGCTGAAAGCAGTGATACAAACAGACATTTGCACACCAATGGCATATTTAATGGCACTACTTACTTTCCTCTGGGGTCTCCCTATCTGGAAGCCCAGAATTTTCCAGACCATCAATTTCTGTTTCTTTTATACCCAAGAGTTCAGTTCCCAGCTTTTCTCTTTCCTGTTGAATTTCACTATAAGCTCCAAGGAGAAACCAGGTTGGACTTTCCACATTAATTTGGAAATCTCTTTCCACATTAATTTGGAAATCTCTTCTGTTTCTGTGTACAAAAACATCTTGAGGAATTCAAATTTTATCATTATGAAATAATCCACCTTTAAAATCTGCCTTCCAGCCAAAGCCACTAGTCCATTTTGCCAGATAATCTGCCATTTTAAAACAGGGATCACCTTCCTTCCAGATTGCAATAACACATGCCTCATTTCTGTTTAAGGCCTTATCAGAAACATATTTAGAGTCCACATTTCTACCAACAGTCTCTTCAAAGCATTCTAGGCCTTCTCTATCAAGCTCCTCACAACTCCACCAGAAAAAAATGAAGTTGGAGCAATATTAACAGGGCTTAGTGGCCTTTGGGGCAACATAATGCAGTATAACACATGTTCATGGATTTTAGGGACAGTCAGAAGAAAAAACATTAAATAAATAATGGCCAAAATTTTTAGATTTGATGAAAATTATAATCCACTTATCTAATAGGCTCAATGAAGACCTAGTAGAGCAAAAAGAAAAGAAAAGAAAACCCTATGCACATAGTAATCAAATACCTGAAAACCAGTGATAGAAATCTTATGAGCACTGAGGGAAAAAAAATAGACTTATTACACACAGGGAAATAAAGATAAGAATGGCCTGTCATATCTCACTTGAAATAATGCAGGCCAGAAACTTATGGGATGAAATCTTTAAAATTCTGAAAAATAAACCACGTGAATGTGCAATTTTTTCTTCAGAAAAAGAAATAATCAAAATAGAGATAAACTAAAACCATTTTCAGAGAAGCAACTGAGAAATTTTATTGCTAGCAGACCAATACAGAAAAAGTTAAAGGAAGCTCTTTAGACTGAAGAAAAACAATACCAGATAAAAATTTGTATTTACAAAAAGAGAACAGAGACTGCCATAATTTGCAAATGTGATCAATATTAAAAAAATTTGTTTACTAATTTTTGTAAAAGACAATTTGCTGCTCAAGGCAAATTTATAATAATTTTTGTGGCATTTATAGCATTTAGAAATAAAATATATAATAAGAATTGTTCAAAACATGATGGAGGTAGACCTTGTACTACATATGACATGGCACAATCTTAATTAAAGGTAGATTGTGGTATAATAAAGATGGATATTGTAAAATCTAGGGTAACCACTAGAAGAAAGATAATGTTACTTGGCCAATAGAGGAGACAAAATAGAAAGCCAAAAGTATGATTTAATCCAAAAAAATGAAAGAAAAGAGCTGGAAAATAAGTAAAAAAAAAAAAAAAAACCCATGTGGTGTAACTAGGAAGCACAAAGTATGTTAGTAGAATTCAGCCCAGTCATAATGATAAATATACAGCATGAATTGGTTGAAACACTCTGTGAAAAGGCTCAGATAGACTCAATCAAAAGAAAACAAGACATACATAGCTTAAAAGTAAAAGGATGGAAAAAGACGTTATGCCAGCACGATTCTTAGAAAGCAGAAAGTCTATGTTAATACTAGAAAATATGGACATCAGGACTAGGAATATTTATAAAGATGAAGTGGATTGTTTCATAATGATAAAATTTGAATTCCTCAAGATGTACACTTCTCCATGTGTTTTTGTCTAATTACAGAGCTTCGGTAAACATGAAGCAAAACTGGCATAATGGAAAGAAGAAATTGACAAATTTAAATTATAATTGATTTTAATATCCACTCTCAGTGGATTGATAAAGTAAATAGAAACTCAATGAGGATTTAGAAGACAAGCAACATTATCAAATAACTTTATTTAATTTTACAGAACATTGTTTCCAGTATTTGCAGATGATACTCTTTCCAAACACAAATGGAAAATGGCAATATAGACTGTATATTGGGAACTAAAGCCAGTCTCTATAAATATAAAGGGATTGAAATTATACAGAGAATAATACTGTCTCACAAGGGAACAAATTAGAAATTAACAACAGAAAGATGTTTCTAATGGCCCAAAGTATGTAGAAAGTAAACAACACACTTTTAAATAATCTATGGGTCAAAATAGAAATGAAATTCAGCAACTGTATATGGTAAATAATTTCTTTCCCAATTTAGAGTTACTTAACTTCAAAATACAATTTGAAAAATGATGCTTTTTCCATAAAATAATATAGATCAGAATAAAATTAAGATGTATTTTGAACTGAATGAAAACGAAGACATATCAAAATTAGTAGGACACAGCTAAAATAGGCATTTAATCAGAGACATAAATTTACAGCTTACAGCGTTTCTATTAGAAAGAAAGAAAAGCTTAAAACAAATTATCTAAATTTGTATCTTGATAATATAGAATTGCAAATTAAATCCAAAGGAAGGAAATAATAAACAGAAGTATAAATTAAAAATGACAAACAAGAGGGGGAAATCAAGGATAAAAAACTGGTTCTTTCAAAAGATAAGAAAAATTAACCCCCTGTTAAATTGATCAAGAAAAAAATGAGAAAACATGAATTATAGATAACATGTAGATTTATTTCCCTTGCAACTCCAGTACTTGCTCACAGGGGTCATAAACGAGGTAGACATGGTGGCATGGAAGGAGATCATGCATGCTCAGAAAGAGGGACATTTCCTCAGAGACTGATCTGTCTACTTATACCACTGTCTCGCTAATGTCAGGAAGTAATGCTCAGCCCCAGATATGGCGCCCACATTCATGGGAACCAGCCAGCCAGACTACGGCAGGTTGTTGACACTGGACTTCTTCCAGCATGGAGGGGACGGTGATTTCTTCTAACAGAAACAGACACTTACATTGCATATGTATTTTCTTTTTTGGCTCTAATGCTTCTGATATCATCATGCAATGAAGATGGGGGTGTATATGTTAGACCAGTGACTAATATATGGTGCTGTTTTTTTTCCCGTAGCTAGAACACAAGGGAGTGGGGATTAAGATGTGGAAGTAAGAGTGACTCCTTTCACCTTTACTTCTTATAACTTACATGCAATTTTATCTTCCTAGCTCTATAATTTTGGGCTCCGTTGATTGAGAGATCTTAGTTCCCAGAGGAAAAATGCTTACAACAGGGAAAATAACACTGATTCCATTAAGCTGGGATTTGAAATTATCCCTACCCACTTTAGGATCCTCATACCAGTGAAAAAACAGGCAAAGAAAGTTGCCACTGTATTGACTGGATAACTAATCACGATTAGAGGAGAATATGTTTGAACCTATTGATTAAGGAGATTTTTTGGAAGAGTCTTTTGCTACTTTTTGTCTAGTGGTAAAAGTTAATGGAAGGGTAAAGCAAGTCAATGCAAGTAGGACCACTAATGGCTCAAATTCTTAGGGGCAAAGGATTAGGGCATGCTATGCATTGAAGAATCTTAATCTACCAAAGTGTTGGTTTAGGAAAAAGGGGATATTTAATGAATAGTGTAAAAAAGGAGAACTATAGTAGATATACATATTTTTCCTTGCTTTGTAATGTGTATATTTGCATATATTAATCAATTTTCCATTTTTTCTCAATCCTTACTATTTTCATAAAGTATATTGATAGAGAGTTAACAATACAATTTAGTTTTTTTAAAATCTATTTTTATGTCAATCCTTAACAAACATACAAACATTCTTGACAAACATTCTATACATGGTGAATAATCAATGGCTCACAATACCATCACGTAGTTGTGTATTCATCACCATGATCATTTTCTTTGAACATTTGCAACTCTCCAGTAAAAGAAATAAAAGAGAAAAAAGAAAAAACTCATAAATATCATACCCCTTCCCCCCCCATTGACCACTAGTATTTCAATCTACTCAATTTACTTTAACCTTTGTCCCCCTATTATTTATTTTTATCCATATTTTTTACTCATCTGTCCATACCCGAGACAAAAGGAGCATCAGACACATGGTTTTCACAATCACACAGTCACAATTTAAAAGTTATAGCATTATACAATCATCTTCAAGAAACATAGCTACTGGAACACAGCTCCAAAGTTTCTGGTATTTCCCTCTAGTCACTCCAATGCTCCATAACTAAAAAGGGGATATTTATATAATGCATAAGAATAACCTCCAGGATAACCTCTTGACTCTGAAATCTCCCAGCCAGTGATGTTTTATTTTGTCTCATTTCTCTCTTCCCTCTTTTGGTTGGGAAGGTTTTCTCAATCCCTTGATGCAAGTTCCAGCTCATCCCAGGATTTCTGTCCCATGTTGCCAGTGAGGTTTACTACCCTGAGTCATGTGCCACATAGAGGGGGTGGGGAGTGAGTTTGCTGGCCATGTCGGCTTAGAGAAAGAGAGGCCACATCTCAGAGATTCTCTGGGGGTGACTCTTAGGCCTGATTTTTTAAAACTTAAAAAAAAATTGTGTAATGTAACATCTATACAAAGCAAAGAAAGAAAAAAAATAGTTTTCAAAGCACTCTTCAACAAGTAGTTACAGGACAGATCCCAGAGTTTGTCATACCATCGTCTACCATACCATCATCTCAGGTTTTTCCTTCTAGCTGCTCCAGAATATAGGAGGCTAGAAGGAATAAATTTTTTTTATCATCACAATCAACTTTTCTTTCCTTTTTTTTTGTGAAAAATAACATACATACCAAAAAAGCAATAAATTTGAAAGTACAGCTCAACAATTAGTTGTAGAACAGAATTCAGAGATTGGTATGGGTTGCAATTCTACAATTTTTGGTTTTTACTTCTAGCTGCTCTAAGATGCTGGAGAATAAAAGAAATATTGGTTCAGTGATTCAGCAATCATATTCATTTGTTAAACCCTACCTTCTCTGCATAACTCCACCATCACCTTTGATCTTTCTATCCCACACTTTATGGGTATTTGGGCTATGCCCCTTCCAAATTTTTTATGTTGTAAGGGGCTGTCAATAATATGGGGTAGGGAGAACGAACTAGCTGATGTTCTGGAGAGGCTGGGGCCTCTAGGTTTCAGGACCTATCTGGTCCAGGGACCCATCTGGAGGTTGCAGGTTCCTGGAAAGTTACCCTAGTGTATGGACCCTTTGTAGAATCTTTTATATTGCCCTAGGTGTTCTTTAGGACTGGCTGGAATGGTTTTGGTTGGGGTTTGGAAAGTTATGATAGGTAGCAGTGTCTAACTGAAGCTTACATAAGAGTAACCTCTAGAGTAACCTCTCAACTCTGTTTGAACTCTCCCAGCCACTGATACTTTATCAGTTGCACTTCTTCCCCCCATTTTGGTCAGGATGGAATTGTTGTTCCCAGAGTGTCAGGGCTGGACTCATCCCTAGGAGTAATCTCCCATGCTTCCAGGGAGACTTTCACCCCTGGATGTCATGTCCCACATAGGGGGGATGTCAATGATTTCACTTACAGAATTGGGCTTAGAGAGAGGGGAGGTCAATCTGAGCAACAACAGAGGTCCTCCAGAAGTAACTCTTAGACATGTCTATAGGTAGTCTAAGCTTCTCCACTACCCACATAAGTTTCACAAGAATAAACCTCAAGATCAAGGGCTTGTCCTATTGATTTGGGTGTCCCTAATGTTTGACACAGTATCAGGGGATTCCCTGATGGAAAAGTTCAATAGTTTCATTTTTTTTCTCCCAAGGGACTTTGCCAATACTTAAAAAAAATTTTCATATGCCAATTGCTCTAGTTTGCTAGCTGCCGGAATGCAACATACCAGAAACAGAATGGCTTTTAAAAAAAGGAATTTAATAAGTTGCTAGTTTATAGTTTTAAGGCTGAGAAAATGTCCCAATTAAAACAAATCTATAGAAATGTCCAGTCAAAGGCATCCAAGGAAAGGTATCTTGGTTCAAGAAGGCTGACAAAGTTCAGGGTTTCTCCCTCAAGTGAGAAGGCACATGGTGAACACAGTCAGGACTTCTCTCTCAGCTGGAAGGGCACATGGTGAGCAAGACATCATCTGCTAGCTTTCTCTCCTTGCTTCCTGTTTCATGAAGCTCCCTGGGAGGCATTTTCCTTCTTCATCTCCAAAGGCCACTGGCTTGTGGGCTCTCTGCTTCTCATGGCTATGTTGTTCTTCTCTTCTGTCTCTGAATCTCCCATTCTCCAAAATGTTTCCTCTTTTATAGGACTCGAGTAAACCAATCAAGACTCACCCAAATGGGTGGAGACATGTTGTCACCTAATCCAGTTTAACAACCACTCTTGATTAAATCATATCTCCAGGGGATAATCTGATTACAGTTTTAACATAGAATACTGAATAGGGATTATTCTACCTTTATGAAATGGGATTTTGATTAAAACATGGCTTTTCTAGGGTCCATACATCCTTTCAAACCAGCACACGAATACTTTTTGATTATCTGCTTAATATATTCTAGGATGTTTCCAGGTATTACATTAAGCTATACAGAATTAAAGGCCTTCATTCTTATTCTGGGCTCCCTGTGTTTCAATTGTTCAACTGAGCTGTGCAGACAGGTTGAGTTAGAGTATGTGATACAGAAAATGTAGGTTCCATACAAAATAAATCTTCTTCCTTTGGTCTCAAAGAGTAAGTGCAGTTCACCGGCATCATTCTTATCTCCAAATACCAGGATATACATATATAAAACAGCCTCTCAACATCCATAAATAATAATTACCACTCTAGAGTAAATGTTTCTGCTATAAGAGCTTACAATCTAGGCCCCTGTTTTCTTATAAGCATCTTCTAAAGGAGACCATACAATAATTGCTCTTTCATTTCTGGCTTATTTTGCCTCACCAAATTTTTCACAGTTTCATTCACATTGTTAACTGCCTCACGACTTCATTCCTTTTTGTAGCAGCATATATCAGCATATGCATACACCATTGTTCACCAATCTACTTTTCAGTCAGTGCATCCTTTAGCCACTTGCATTCATTAAGGATCATATATAATGCCCAAAGTCCACAGTCCATCAACACTCTCAATTTTAGGTAATTTCATTGTTTCCAAGAGAAAGATAACCAATAAACACACCCTCACCAAATAGGAAATCTAAACCTCTCTTAATGCTTGTCCCTCCCCCATCATTTACTTCTGCTGTTGTTGTGGTACTGCTGATGGTTTCCCGTTGAACACAGCCCATAGCACACAATAGCAGTTTTCCCCCTGCACCCTGAAATTAAACAGTCTTTGTACATGCATCATACCTTTGAAGTAGTTCTTGCAAGAACTTACTTATATTTCTAGTGTTAATCAGTGGGACACATAGGTCTATACAATCTCTTTCAATCATGTTCACCTTCAATATGTTAATATTACTTATAGATTCACTAGTGAAGCCCCTTCAGTTCTATCTATTTCCTTATATTTGAATTCAACCTCATTAGCTAACCATTCACCCATCTCCAGCTTCTATGTATCTCTAAGTCCCCTATATTCTGTATTATAAGTCACTGATTTTACCTTTACCATGAATTTTAAAACATTGAAATATTCAAAGCACTTTTCTCTGATCACAATGGAATGAAGCTGGATATCAATTACCAGCAAAGAATGAGAATTTTCACAAATATATGGAAATTAAATAACACACTCTTAAACAACCAGTGGGTCAAAGAAGAAATTGCTAGAGAAATCAGTAGCTATCCAGAGATAGATGAAAATGAGAATACAATATATCAGAACTTATGGGATGTGACAAAGGCTGTGATGAGAGGGAAATTTATTGCCCTAAATGCCCATATTAAAGAACAAGAAAGAGCAAAAATCAAGGACTTAACTGCTCACCTGGAGGAACTTGAGAAGGAACTGCAAGCTAGCTCCAAAGCAAGGAGAAGAAGTGAAATAACACAGATTAAAGCAGGGTTAAATGAATGGGGAAACAAAAGAACAATCAAGAGAATCAATAAAACCAAAAGTTGGTTCTTTGAGATAATCAATAAAATTGATGGGCCATTAGCAAAGCTGACAAGGAAAAAAAGAGAGAGGATACAAATAAACAAAATCAGAAATGAGAAGTGGTGTGTTACCACAGACCCTGAAGAAATAAAACAAATCATAAGAGGATACTATGAACAATTATATGCCAACAAACTAGACAATTTAGATGAAATGGACAAATTCCTGGAAATACACAAACAAACTATGCTGGCTCAGGAAGAAATAGAAGATCTCAGCAAACAAATCACAAGTAAAGAGATTCAATCAGTCACCAAAAATCTTCCTACAAAGTAAAGTCCAGGGCCAGATGGCTTCACAGGGGAATTTTATCAAACACTCCAAAAGAAACTAACATCAATCCTGCTCAAACTTTTTTAAAAAAAATTGAGGAAAAGGAACACTCCCTAACTCATTTTATGAAGCTAATATCATTTAAATTCCAAAACTGGGTAAAGGTGCTATAAGAAAAGAAAATCACAAACCAATTTCCATAATGAACATAGATGCAAGAATTCTCAACAAAATACTAGCAAATTGAATCCAACAATATAGTAAAAGAATTATATGCCACAGCCAAGTGGGGTTTATACCAGGAATGCAAGGATGGTTCAGCACAAGAAAATCAATTAATATAGTGCATCACATGGTAAAATCAAAAGGGGAGAATCACATGATCATCTTCATTGATGCTGAAAAAGCATTTGGCAAAATTCAACATCCTTTTCTGATAAAAACACTTTAAAAGATAGGAATCAAAGGGAACTTCCTCAGTATGATAAAGGACATATATGAAAAACCAGTAGTCAAGAGTGTGCTATTTACTCTCCATATATTTGTGAAAGTTCTCATTCTTTGCTGGTAATTGATATCCAGCTTCATTCCACTGTGATCAGAGAAAAGTGCTTTGAATATTTCAATGTTTTAAAGTTCATAAAGACCTGTTTTGTGTCCCAGCATATGATCTATCCTGGAGAATGTTCCGTGAGCACTAGAAAAGAATGTATAACCTTGAGCTTTTGGGGTGTAATGACCTATATATATCTGTTAGGTCTAATTCATTTATCAAGTTGTTTAAGTTCTCTATTCCTTGTTGATCCTCTGTCTGGGTGTTCTATCTATACAGGCAAGTGGTGTATTGAAGTTTCCTACTATTATTGTTGAAATGTCTATCACTCCCTTTAGTTTTGCCAATGTCTGTTTCATGTACTTTGGAGCTCATTGATTGGGAGCATAAACATTTATGATTGTTATTTCTTGGTGAATTGTTCCCTTTATTAATATATAATGTCCTTCTTTGTCTCTTATGATGTCTTTATATTTAAGTCTATTTTGCCTGATATTATTATAGCTACTCCTGCTTTCTTTTGGTTACAACTTGCGTGGAACATCTTTTTCCATACTTTCACTTTCAATCTACTTTTATCCTAAGGTGAGTCTCTTGTAAGCATCACATACCTGGATTATATTTCTTAATCCATTCAGCGAATCTGAATCTTTTAATTGGTAAGTTTAGTCCATTAACATTCAAAGTTATTACTGATAATCATTTTTTGAATCCACCCTCTTATCTTTTGGATTTTATTTGTTAGATCTATATACTTTTCAATTCTGTTTCCTCCTCCAGACTTCCTTCTCCTGCCTTTTTTTTTTCAACTGGCAGAACTCCCTTTAGTATTTCTTGTAGGGCCAGTCTCTTGTTGACACATTCTTTCGGGATTTGTTTGTCTGTGAAAATTTTAATCTCTCCTTCAGTTTTGAAGGATAATTTGGCTGGGTACAGAACTCTTGATTGGAAGTCTTTCTTTTTCAGGATCTTAAATATATCATACCACTGCCTTATTGCCTCCATAGTGTCAGCTGAGTAGTCTGAACTCAGTCTTATGTGGTTATCCTTGTATGTAGTAGATTGCTTTTCTCTTGCCACTTCCAGGATTTTCTGCTTCTCTTCAACACTTGACAGACTGATTAGTGTTTTGGGGAAGGTCTATTTGGATTTATTCTATTTGGAGTTTGAGTTTCTTTGATTTGCACATTTATGTCCTTAATAAGGGTTGGCAAGTTTTCCCCCATTATATCCTCAATTAACCTTCCTAGCCCTTTACTCTTCTTTCTCCTTCTGGGACACCAGTGATTCTTATATTTGCATGCTTTGTTCTGTCCATCATTTCCCTGAGATCCAATTCAAAATTTTCCATCTTTTTTACTATTATCTGTTTTGAGTTTTTGAAATCAGTTGTCCTATCCTCTAGTTTGCTTACTTATTCCTCTGTCTCTTCAAATCTGTTGTTGTATGTCTCTAGTATGTTTTTTATTTAGTCTACAGCATCTTCAATCTCTGTGATATCTGCTATTTTTCTATTTATTCTTTCAAATTCCTCTTTATGCTCTTCTAGTGTCTTTTTTTATCTCCTTTATGTCATTAGTCATCCCATTGATTTTGTTAATAGAGTTATATGAACATCTTTGATTAGTTGTTCCAACGTCTGTGTCTCCTCTGGTATTTTAATTTCTCATTAAGCTGGGCTATATCTGTCTGCATCATATGCTTAGTGATCTGTTTTCTTTGTGGCATATAAATATATTGATTGGTTTACTTTGGAAGTTGATTTTCTTCAGTAATCTTAAGCCTTGTATTTGCAGGATGAATGTGAGCAGGATGCGGGGTGTAGGGTCGAGCACAACAGTGTGGTGATGCATTGCAGTGCAGGTACTGGTGCAGGTTGGTGATGCTATGCTGATGCCAGTGAATGGGGGTGCCCAGTGGAGGGGAGGATGTGGCTGTGCAGGTGCACAGGTTTGGGGAGCGGGACCCTAGAGTATGCTGGTCTAGGGCTCAGAGCCCTTTGTGCACATGTGCAGAGCTCAGGGCAACAGATTGGCACTGAGCCTGAGTGGGTTGGAGGTGGATGTGGCTTGGCTGCTCAACCAGTACTTGCCCAGAGCTGTGGGGCATGATTGGGGGCCATGTGCATGCACAGATCTGGGAGGGCTGTAAAGTGATGCACATGTGTACAGCTCAGGGGTTGCAGGGTGGGGTTACACAACTGTGTGTGCTGGGGGTGGGTGCAGCCTGGGTTTGGAGGTAAGTGCCCACAGCCTTTATGTGCTGGCAACTGCCTTCAGGGGGCAGGGAGGAGGAGGTAGGGTTAGGGAGAGGTGGGGCAAGACTGCATTTGCACAGGAAAGTGGGTTGGGCTGGGGCAGGTGTGCCCACAATTGGGGTGGGTGTGTGCAGTGCAGGGCAGTTGGGGAGGGTGGGAGCCCTTGGAACACAGAAGTTGGGGTGGGTTATGGGGTTCAGGTGCATGGGGTGTGGGGTGAGTCATGGGTCTGAGAGCTGCACTGGTGAGGGTAGTGCATTCAAGAAACATGGCTTGTCTTACTTCCTAGTCTCTGTCTCCCTGTTCATGCACTCCTGAGGGCCTCCACATTAGGCTGTTTGTACCAGTTGGACAGTCTCTGATTCTCTGCTTCTCAGTTCCTCAGTTTTTGCAACCAGGGCCTCCCTATGTGGTACAGACCCTCCTAGGTCACTTACACCCTGGAATCGCTGTCTCAGTCACCCTCCCATCCCTTCTCTAGCTGTTCCTTGGAGCAGGGCTGAACTTGACCTATCTTATTCCACCATCTTCCCGGAATTCAATGCATTTAGTTGTTAAGTTACAAGATGTCAAAGGGAGATTAAGATTGAAATAGAAGAGTAATGAAAAAGATAGATTTTTGTTTTGTGGGGAAAGAGTGAGTTTATCTTTGGTTGAACCAGGGATATGGTGGTGTTGTTATTGTTATAGTTTGGAGGCTTAAATATAGCAGAATGGTGACTATAACTGCTGAATAGTTTAGGAAGAGTTTAGGAAAAGCATAGATTTTCTTAATTACCCCTTTGTAAATCTTCAGTATTTTTCTTCTATAATGACATCTGTATTGGAGGAGATGGAGACCTGGTTACTATATTTTCCAAAACTTCTGCCAGCAGGAACTATATTTATCAATGAGAGGCACTCCTACAAAAATTTGAAAGGTATAAGAAACCAAAAGCATATTAACGTTTTTCAGATAGCAGCAAGAAGGTCCATGAACTTTGGGAGAAATGATATCTTGCCATGGTCTCCAGTACTTTCCCCGTAAATTTTCTGCTTTGCTGATGGAGGCAGTGTGAACATCACCAATAATTTCCTTCAGTTCCTGCAACTTTTTGCTTATCTGAAAGCTGGCAGTAAGTCTGAACTACTGTAGGGACCTTTTCTGATCTTTCCTCTGGCTTTTCCCATGGTTTTGTAAGATCCCAATTCCTTGAATTTTATCTTCCTCCCTAATGCACCTGATGTGGTTTCTTTTGTCTCAATACAATCCTAGTTGATTTATTCATTACAGCCATCTCTCTTCCCAAATAATTTCCTAATTCTTGGATTTTGCTCAACTTAGACATATTTTGTTTTAACAAATAAGGCATCCAGGATGTACTATGTACTGCATCATTTGAAAAGTATAAAATGATTGGTAATTAATCTGATATTTCAATGAATATTGATGGGTACCCACTATATGCCAGGCATGGTGCTTGGAGCTTGGTTATACCGTAGGACCAAGGTATAGGCATTGTTCCATATGGCTAAAGTTCATTGGGAAAGCTAAAAAGTATACAAGCACGACATAAATGCGTAATTACAAAACATGTTAAGTGTTGTTAGAAGAGAATACTAGAGAGACCGAATTTAAATCAAAGGATCAGGGAAGGACTTAAAAACAAAATCTAAGATGAAATCTTAGTGATAAGTTTGAATTCTGTAGGAGAGATTAGAGGAAAGAGCATTCAAGGCAGGGTGAAATGTGTTGGGAAGAGTGCTTTGTGGTTGAGGAAATGAATGAGGACAGATATGGCTGTAATGTGTAGGCTGGGTTACAGTAGGAGAACACAGGGATGGGGAAATAAGAACAGATTGGGCCATGCAGGGACTTGTACATGATGGTAAGGATTTTGGGCTTTATTTTATAAGCTATGAAAAGACACTGAAAAGTGTAATGTAAGGAGATGATAAGAATTAGTTTGAGTTTTATAAATATATTTGGGGCTGAGGAGGGAGATTGGGTTGGAGGAGACAAAAGTGATAAAAGGAAATTCATTGTGAAGTTATAGCAATCATCCAATAAAGAGATAATGGTAGGGGCAGTGGTGATGGAGAAAATGGACAAATTGATGGAATGGAAATATATTTACAGATAGAGTGAATGAAACTTGGTGATGGACTATGTATTGAAAATGAGGAAGAAGAAAGAATCAAAGACAGCTCCCAGGTTTATGCATGAAAAACTTGGTCAAAGAAGTCTTCACTTACTGGGGTGTGTAACGGGGATTCAAACAGGTTTATAGGAGAAGATTGGATTAACTCTTGGACATGCTATTTTTGAGATATTTGATGAGATATCAAGTTGAGATACTCATTAGAAATTTGGATCTATGAGTTCTAGTATGATATATTCATTTGGAGTTATAGGAAAAATAATTTTTTAATCCCTGAGAAGAAAAAGATTAGCCAAGGAAATAGGAAAGGAAAAGAAATTCAGTGGACCAGTATAGAGCTTTGCAGAACTCCAACAGGAAGAGAAGGAAAAGGAATGAGCAGAGGACAATGGGAATGAATACTTTTTCTACTGAATAATAATTCCTTATGAATGATCTAATTTATGTTAGTAACTAATATTTGTATATCTTATTACAACTAATTATAGATTTATAATGTTTTAATACATATTTTAATTATATAATAGCATATTAATAATACTAATTCACACTAATATATTGCATGTGCTTAATAACTTTACTAGTGCAACTGAGTTCAGAGCTTATGATTTAGAGTCAGAAACTTGAGTTCAAATTTCACCTCTGCCATTTACTAGTTTGGCAAGTTGTTTAACCTCTTTGTTTTCATCATATGTAAAATAGAGTTACTAATACTTGCCTCATTTAGGGATTAGAAGAGTCAATAGCTAATATTTATAAATCACATTATGCGGTACACAGAAACTGCTTTAAACAGTTTTGTAAATATTTTTATTGTGTTACTGTGGTTATCTTTAGAATACGGTGGCTTCTTCCATTGCTCTTCTTTTCCCAGGGAATCAGATATCATTGGCCACTTTCCTAAACTGACCTCTTTTGTCTGAACTTCAGCAATAGCAGATTTCCCCCACCCTTGCTTCCTCTTCCTTTTATTCTCCTTACAGCATCTGTCTTAAAACATGCACTGAGTCATATCAGTCTGCCTTTTAAAGGTTTTCAATGGCTTCCATTTTCACTTAGAATGAAATACAGGCTCCTAACGCGGGCCTCCAAGGCCTTGTATCGTGTAGTCCCGGACCGACTCTCACGCTACATTTATGCAACTTTCCTCTTTGTTCAACACTCTGTAGTCCCGCTGCCTTTGGGAACTTCTAGAACAAACACATCGCGCTCTCTTCTGCACCAGGTCTTAGATCTTGCCCTTCTCTTTGTCTGGAATATATTTTCCCTTACATTTTGAATGGCAGACTAGGCTTCAGCCTTAGCTTAGAGGTCATCTCTTGGAGCGGAATTTTCTAACTACGCCTTCTAAAGTTCCCTTGACCGCTCACTGACTTACTCTCTATCTCATCCTCTTAATTATTAATTTATCTATTTCTCTGTCTCTGCAACAGAATATAAGCTCCCTCAGAGCATGTCTTTTTTCTGTCATGTTCATTGCTATATCCCCATATTTAGCACAGTGCCTGTGACATATTAGGGGTGTCCTATATACTTGCTTGATTATATGCATGATTATATGCATGATTATTGCCACACTAGGAATCCCTGAAGGCAAGGGCTCTGTTTTGCTAACCATTATATCACTAGCATTTAGCACATTGATTAGCACACAGTAACTGCTCAATTGATACCTGCTGAATGAAATAATGCATGAATAAATGAATGAACCAATTAATCAAAAGCTGTTCTCCAGTTTTAGCATCTCCAAAACCTAGGTCTACAGCCTTTGTCACAAAATATAAATATGTTAGTACATTGGAAAATAAAAAGGAATGCCAGAAGTACTAAAAATCATCATGTCAGCGGTGTAAAATATAGAGTGACCATTTCCTAATTATGAGCTTGTTGAGGATAGAGAAATCTTTTGCCCTTTCTATCATTTTATTCCAGCTCCTTGCACACAACCCTATATAGAATTTCCTTCTTCAGCTGATCTGGAAACTAGAGAAAATATAATTGTCACAGTACAATTTTAGAAGTGTGTTTTCCAAAAATGTTTTCATCATAGCTGCTTCTGAACAGTCAGGAAATATATTGACCCACATTTCTGGGTGGTCTATTTTCTTCCTTTCACCTGTAAATGTCATTCAAATAATGTCCTCCTTGCACAGACTGGACAAACTGAAAAGGAGAGTTAATCAAAGAACCGTCAGCTGGAACATTTGACCTGCTACAAATATTCCCACACCTAATGGGAATTAGGTTATTTTCAAAAGAAACCTCTAGAGTGAAAGAAATAGTCCAAATTAAAAAAAAATGCAAGTATATAGATCTAGATAAAGTCCCTTACCAATTCATACTTCCTTACATCCACGAGGGCTATATTAACTCATGTTCTTAGGTTTGATTTAATAGATGGGCCAAGTCTCATGTGTGAGAATTTTATATTACACTTCTCTTGGGTGCACAGTTTCTTTCCTCTCAAAGCCTAGTTCAGGTGTACTCTGGAATTTCTTTGACTTAGAAGGCTTGAGATCATTAAAACTTCCTAGCTTCTGCTGGAATTTTAGGGTTTTCTGAGATTTAAGTCTCAGATTCTAGACACTATTTAAGAATTTTTTCTTATCAGGAGAACAACATCCAGGCTAGACTTCCCTACAGTGACAGATATATTGTAAGGATTAATGACAATGTTTAACAAAGACTGCATTCTGTAGATGAAATATGCCTCTCTGGGTCAAAATATTGGTGATTCAGTGGACTCTTTTCAGTTATAAAATTCAAATCAAATGTGTTTAGCAGAACCGTGCTTCTATTATGAATGCTACCCCCATGTTTTTATACATCTAGCCATGCATAACTTATTAAAATACCCTACAGATGCAGTTGAGTGAAAATGATGTGCTTGAAATTCAATAACATTTAATTTACCAAATAATTTATCACAATCCTGGCATAAAAGACTCCAAATTCTGTTTAGCAGTAGAGCTATGTAATAGACCTGAATATTCTAGAAAATCTAGTCCTCTCGTATCACTCTGTTCTCTTGATGGAAAGAAATTGCATCCTTACTTGGCAATTTTTTAACCTGTCTTTAAGACCAATCTATATGGTAATAACTGCTTGGAACCCTCATCTTGACATCCCTTTTGATGCCTCACCAGGACACTTTTAGTTTCTTACTACTAATGTTTTCTGCATTGATTCAATGTTTTATTTCAAATGTACCACAGACTGCTTCTTTAGACTCTGAAAATTGCCATTTTTTGATGTTTAACAAAGCATCATGCTTGTAAACAGGGAAGTTATTAGCACCTTGCAGATTATAAATTAGGCCCAGCTGGAGACTGTATCCATTTCCTCAGACTAAGTAATATAGAGAAGCAGTAGTTTATTAATGATCTGGACTATGTCACTATTGAATAGGCTTAGAGTAAAATATTCTAGAACAATTTTGTTCATAATCTATGTGTTTTATTCAGGATGGTGTAGGAGAGTCTTCTGGTTTGAAAGAACTGAAAGTACCCTTTGAAGAATGAAATTTTGTGGGGAGATTGTGCTTTAAGAGTGGAAAGCTCCATAAGCATTAGTGTGATGGACATTTTGGCCATTAGATAATGGAAATAAGTATGAATAAATATTAAAGGAATGTAAATATGCACAGGAAAATAACTACTTACCAAGGAAGTTGTCATCTTCCAAGGAAAGAGCCAAAAGAAATGAAAATTTCATTTTGATTCTTTGAAAAGATAGCCCACAATTGATTTGTTTTAGATGTTGATTCAACAAGGTTTTCTTTCATTAGCTTTTTACAAAATGTTTGTGTTGTACCTGTATAATAGTTTATCACGTTGAATATTATTATCATACTTATGAATAACATCATCAAATATTTATTGAGTTTCTTGCATAGTGTCTGGCACATAGTAAGCATCAAACAAATAATCCTTGATTGAATTCATTAAATTATATTGAATAAAATTAAATTTTAATACAGAAAGATAGCACTAAGGTGTGTTTAGTGCTAAATGCAAACAATACATTTAAAAGTAATCTGACTATTCCCTTCAATCTAGACACATCCTGTTCACAGCACTTTTTATATTGGATCCAAATGGGCCCATATTTTCTATTGCTTCAGTTTCTTGGTCAACTTACCACATGTATGAAAAATGATCTTAGGAGCTTGAGTTAGAAACTCCTCAATTCTTGGACACAAAGCTTTAAAAGTTGGAGGAATTGGTAAAATCTCCAGGTAGAAGTCCCCTCAGAAGTCTAACATATGTCATGACCCTGGCATTTCTTCAATTGTCTTTCATTGAACTCAAAGTTCTCCTGAGTTTTTTCCATTGGGAAAAAAATTAGAGTTTATGTCCAAATAAGGTTGGAAAGTGTCGTCTACTATAGCTCTCCCCTGGTGAGTCATAATGCATATTTGTATGTTAAAGCTCCAAGCAGCCCAGAAAAAATATGTTCAACACAATATTTCTTCAAATATATTTGACTGTGGAGGCTCTTTTTCCAGTAAATCCCATTAATATCCCAAGAATCCATGTTCCCTTCAGCATGTTTTGGGCAATGCTGTCTTAAGGTGCTATCAATGATTTACACTAATTGTGAAAGTAAGATGAGGAAAAAGAGAATATGAAAATTTTGCACATTAGAGAAGTTGGAGGGGGTGTCAATGACAGAGGAAAATGAAGCAAAACAAGAAGCTGTGGGTGATGGAGACAACCTTCAAAATGTGTTGGGTTGTAGTCTTCCAACTACTTCAAACTAATTTAAAAATTTTTTACTTTTGTTATTTTTTTTCTCTTTTATAGAATCTTTATTATGACTGGTCAATGTTAAAAATGTGAAACATATGGAAGCTTTTGCCTGTGAAGTCATTTGCCTACTCTAACTGCATAGATGCCACATCTAGTTCATTGCTATATGAATACAGATTTTCTTCCTGGGCCATATGATTTAGAGTTTGCTCTCTTTACCACAATCAAAATAGTGAGATCATACTATATTTATCTTTTAGTATCTGGCTTATTCCACTCAGCATTATATCCTCTGGGCTCATCCGTGTTGTCATATGCTTCAGTACCTCATTTTGTCTTACTGCTGTATAATATTCCATTGTGTGTATATACTACATTTTGTCTATTCACTCATCAGTTGATGAGCACTTGGATTGTTTCCATCTTTTGGAAATTATGAATAGTGCTGCTATGTACATTGGTGAGCAAATGTCTGTTTCTGTAGCTGCTTTCAACTTTTCTGGGCATATACCTAGTATTGGTATTGCCGGGTAGTATGGCAACTCAATATTTAGTTTTCTAAGGAACCACCGAACTGCCTTCCACAGCAGCTATACCATTTCACATCCCTACCAGCAGTGCATAAGTGCTCCAATTTCTCCACATCCTCTCCAACATTTGTAGTTTCCTGTTGTTTAATAGCAGCCAGCCTTATAGGTGTAAGATCATATCTCATTGTAGTCTTGATTTGCATATCTCTCATAGCTAATGAAGATGAACATCTCTTCACGTCCTTTTTAGCCATTTGTATTTGCTCTTCAGAAAAATGACTATTCATATTTTTTTTTTGCCCATTTTACAATTGGGTTGTTTGTTCTTTTGTTGTTGAGTTGTATAATTTCTTTATATACCCAGGATATCAAACCTTTATCCAATATATGGTTATCAAATATTTCCTCCTATTAAGTTGACTGCCTCTTCACTTTTTTTTTTACAACATCCTCTAAGGCACAGAAGCTTTTGATTCTAAGGAGCTCCTATTTGTCTGTTTTTTCTTTTGTAGCGTGTGCTTCGGATGTAAAATTCAAAAGCCTGCCTCCTATCACAAGGTCTTGAATATGTTTCCTTCTATTTTCTACTAGGAATTTTATTGTACTGGATCTTATATTTAGGTCTTTGATCCCTAGTCAGTTAATTTTCTCTTATCATTCTTTCTCTGTCATTCTTTTGGCTATTGATATCCACTTCTCCCAAGCCTATTTATTGACAAGACTATTCTGCCTCAATTCAGTGGATTTGGGGGCCTCATTGAAAATTAATTGACCATAGATTTGATGTTCAATGTCCAAGCTCTCAATTCGGTTCCATTGGTCAATACTTCTAACTTTGTGCTAGTACCATGCTGTTTTAACCATTGTGACTTTATAGTAAGCTGTAAAGTCAGGATAGTAAGGACTATCTCCCATTTCACTCTTCTTCTTTTTTTTTTTTAGGATGTCTTTAGCTATCTGAGGTTTCTTTCCCTTTCAAATAAATTTGATAACTAGCTTTTCCAAGTCTTCAAAATAGGTTGTTGGAATTTTAATTGCTGTTGCGTAGACTCTGTAGATCAATTTGGATTGAACAGATATCTTAATGACATTCAACCTTCTTATCCATGTGCATGGAACATCTTTCCATCTTTTAAGATCTTTGATTCCTTAAGCAATGTTTTGTAGTTCTCTGTGTGCAGGTCCTTTACATCCCTGGTTAAGTTTATTCCTAAATACTTGATTTTTTAGTGGCTATTTTGCATGGAATTTTTTTCCTTAATTGTCTCCTCAGTGAGGTCATTACTTGTATATAGAAACATTACTGATTTTTGTACTTTAATCTTGTATCCCACCACTTTGCTGAATTTATTTATTAGCTCAAGTAGTTTCAGTTTATCATAGATTTCTCAGGATTTTCCAAGTATAGGATCATGTACTTTGCAAATAATGAAAAATTTACTTCTTCCTTTCCTGTTTGGATGGCTTTTATTCCTTTCTCACTTCATAAATATTGACAAGTACCAATTGTAAATATTAGGGATTTCTTTTGATGCCAAAACTCTTATCCTTACTTATACAGAAATAAAATTCTTTAAGCCAATGGGAAAATGATGGTTAGTATAGTTTAATTTGTAACACAAATGGGATCTAAATGGAGAAGAAAACAATGAAGGAACATCACATAATCACAACACATAATCAAGGCAGGGCCTTGAAAATTCCTATTTTACTTGTATTCCATCTCGAGTTTCTTTATTTAAAATAAAATATATTTAATTACTTTGTTAATAAGTATTCCCAATTTTCACAATTTAACATCACAAAATTCTTTCTAATATCTAATCTAAATCCCTTCGCTTACAATCTGAACTTGTTTCCTCATGTCTTACTTTTGTGTGCAAATAGTTTGCTATCATTTAATGGAATTTTGTCATCTTTCATCAGAATTCTTTGACTAAGCCCTTCCTAAAAAGGAAGGATTTAAAATGCCTTTTGAAGTTTAGACTTCAGCCACAGAAAAAAACAGTGGCAATATCTTCTTAATTTCTGATTGGAGTGTTTTCAGAGTCTCCCATACAAAACAAGGGAAAACTTTATACCTAAGTGCTTTTAATTTTTATTTTTTATTTATTTTTTGCTGGGAATAGGACAAAAGAGGATTTTGGGTGATGTTTTTGAGAAAAAAGCTGAGATTTCTCTGTGTTTGGCACCTGGAAACAGCAAAATAGTTTATGTGAGGATGTTGCTAACTTAATAACTGCGCTGGTAAATAAAGTCAGGCAGCATGTGGACTTTTCAATTCTCTTTCAAGTCAAGTCTCTGTCTAAGAAATAGGGACGTTGTTGGTGTTTCAAGGACAGAAAAAGTGCCTTGGAAAGCAGGCGCAGGTGCTCAGATGGGATCCTGGATTGAGACTTTGCTCTCAGAGTGCTT
>PVIY010001849.1:47722-140355 GCA_004026745.1 Myrmecophaga tridactyla | reverse complement strand
CACATCAACAGGTGAATGGATAAACAATATATAATATATACATAGGATTGAATATTATCTGCAATAAGTAGAAATGAAGTCCTTAATCATGAGAGAATGTGGATGAACCTTGAAGACATTATGTTAAGTGAGATAAACCAGGCACCAAATCATAACTATTTTATGATCTCACTGATAGGAACTAACTATAAATATAAAACACAGATAGGTTACCAGAAAGTAGAAAGAGGCTAGAGACTAGGGAACAGTTGCTCAGTATGTGTAGTAAGTTTAACTAGATTGAACTTAAATGTTTGGAAACGGATAGAGGTTATTGTAGCACATTATTGTGAGAATAATTAACAATACTGAGAGGTGTGTGAGTGTGGACAATAGAGGAAGTTTAGAGTTGAAAGAAAGTTGGATGTTAAAACATGGGAATGTATAACATAACAAATAATATGGCTGTGACTTGTGTACAAATATAAAACATATTTAAAAATTGTTTCATGGACCAGAACAAATGAAAGACACTATTATAAGGAGTTAATAATAGAGAGGTTTGTCTCTTGCAATCTTTCGACTAAATTTACCCATAATATTTTAATATTCTTTCATCAGCAGTAACAAAAGGTCCATACAAGTACTATAAGTCAACAATGTGGAGATATAACAGGTATGGGGGATTTGTGTTTTATGTTTTATTCTTATTTCTCATCTTGAGTAATGAAAATGTTATAAACTTAATCATGCCATAAATTTAATTGAACCATATGCATGGTGTGTGAATATATCTTAATCAAATTACCAAGATAATGTCATTGCAATATTGGGTTAATGAACATACCATGTATTTCACAAAAGCTATAAAATAATTGAGCATAGTAAACACATTTAAATTTACCTGTAATTGTAATACATAATTTTTCATCAAATCCTGTAGATGTAATTTATTTTTCAGTAGTCCCAAATGCTGCCAAGGGTACAGAAATATTCAACTAAAATTAGTTTTGGATTTCAAGCTTTCTTTCCCACTTCTTTTGTACTAGTAGGTATTCTGAATGTGTGTACATTTGAATTTAATTGTCAGAGCATAATACAGTGTATAGATAGGGGAAATTTAAGAAGTGGAAGACCACTTTGCTTTACTTAAGAGAAGGAAGTGAATGAAGTGGAGATTCCTAACATGTAGCACATTAGAAAACATAGTTTTCAGAAAGACAAGGGTATTCTGTGGAATGAAATAGCGTGAACATGGCTGTAGGTGGCAAGAATGGAAAGAAGTTAACTGATTCATCAGATATGAAAAGCATAAAATAATGAGAACTGCACTTAAATTTCATGGATAATGAGTAATATTAAGGGTAATTCATGATGCTTCTTCCCTTGATTTAACAGAATAGAAGATAAAGAAGCATCCTTAACATGATAAAAGGCATATATGAAAAGCACAGCGAATATCCTAGTTAATGGAGAAAGGATGAAATCTTTCCCTCTAAGATGAGGAACAAGGCAAGAATGCAACGTTCTGCATATTACAGAGTATAAATTAAGACATTTTATTAAATTTATTCCTTAGTATTTATTGGTCTATTCCTGGTGCTATTTTGAATGGAAATATCTTAATTTAAATCTTACAATATTCATAGGGATTGTATGGAAATGCAACTGATTTATTTAACTTGAGTTCTGAAAACTTGCTGAAGTCATTTATTACTTCCAACAGATATTTTGGATTCTTGAGGATTTTCTTAAAAGCTTATATGCACTTTGAAACAAGATCATTTTAACTTCCTCCTTTTCAATATGTTTTCATCTTATTTCTTTTTCTTCCCCTTTTCTTCCCCAAATCTTTAGAACAATGTCAAATAGAAGTGACCAGAACTGACATACCATCTCTTTCTGTTCATTTGGGAAAAAAGCATTATGCTTTCCAGCATTGAGAATGATGTTACTTGCCAGTTTTTGTCAGTTTTTTGGCCGTTCTAAATAATTTTCTTCTATTCCTAGTTTGTTGGGTATTTTTATCATAAAATGAATGTTGCTTTTATTATCATATATGTCCTGTCATAGATGATCATGTGGTTTTATTTTGTATTCTATTTATTTAAAGCTTTATATTAATTAAATTAATGCATCAGCCATTCATTTCTGGGCAAATGGCATTCATCAATAGCTCAAAATTATTTTATATCTAACTAAGTTTTTCAATCTAAGATTGTGGAGAATATTGTTCCCTATTCTTAGGATACATTGGCATGTTCTTTTATTTTGTTCTGATGACTTTTTCTGGTTTTAGTTTAGTATACATGGGCCATAGAAAATTAGTTGGGAAGTGTTCCAATTTTTGCAATAGAAAATATATTTGCAAAGAATTGTGATGATTTTTTATTTTAACGACAGGTAGTATAGCGCTATGAAGCAATATACACCTTTGCCTTTCTTTATGGGTAGTTGTGATTAGTGACTCAATCTCTACAGTTCTTATATGCCTATTCAGATTATTTATTTAATTTGAACTTAGTTTCACTATTTTGTGTGTTTCTAGGATTTTTTTCCATTTCATTTAAGATGTCCACTTTATTGGCATATAATATTTAAAGAGTTCCTTGTAAACATAATTACAGATGTAACGTTTTCGCTCGGATCCCAACCCCTAACTGGGAATTCTAATCATTCTGATAGTCTGTCATTTCAAAAACATATTTAAGCATGTCTTCTAATTTTAAAAAATCAATTATTGGAAATTTCATATCCAGAATTTCCATTTGATTCTCTTAAAATATCTACCTATTAATTGATACTATATATTAGGTATGAAATTTTCTTATATCTTCCTTAAATATTTCATCAAACTTTCCTTTAGATTTATGGAAACATTTATAATATCCACTTTCTTATTTTCCTTTGTTAAATATGAAATATGAGTATTTCCATAGAAAATTTCCGTTGCATCTATGTATAAGCCAAAATTTCATTGGAAATCAGGCAGTGTTGATAGTGTATTGTAGCAACTTCAGGTATCCCTGGTGCATCTTGTTTGACTGTATATTTGGTAGGTCCTGACTGCAAAAATTCAGTGATGTATTCCTACAGTACTTTATTATGGCTCTGATATTCCTCCTAAGAGAGTTGCAAATCTGTTTATTCTCTGATATAGCAGTTATACTAGGAGGACTCGCTCAGCAATTTCTCTGGCCACATTAAAATGTTGTTAAACATGGGTTACTTTTGGTGAATTGCTCCATTTGTTACAACTATAGCCTGAGTCCTAAATTAATCTGCATTCTAATCTTATCAAAGTTCGCGTACTTCTGATGATCCATTTTGAAGTCAGCATTTGGTGCTTTTTCCTAATCCAAGAGTTCTTTTTTCTCAGTTTTCAATTGTAACCTATCTGCTTTTCGGTATAGTCTTTGTCTTTATTGGGTACAGTAGCTTGTTTCAATTCACTTCACCACAATGTATATCATTTGTGAGAGAGTTCCTAATTTAAACTTCTTCCAATTCTGGTCAAGTGAGGTCAGACTCTTTGGGAAATATCTGCTTATGGAAGCACCTATTTTAATACCTGTTTCCCCTCACACAAGCCAAAACCTTAGAACAGAACTAAGAAGCTGATGATGGAAAAGCACATGCTCACTATGAGAAATACCCCCAGCCTAGGAACAAAGTATTTGGTAAAGGAGGGGGAAAATACTGAAATCCTCCAGTCTTCTTACTCTTGACTTGAAACCATGGCCTTTTGAGCCAAGTGGGGATGTTGTCAGGGTGTCTACACCAAGACTGTTACTCAATTGCATGAATGGGTGTTCTAGGTTGCTAGCTGCTGGAATGCAATATACCAGAAATGGAATGACTTTTAAAAGGGGAATTTAGTAAGTTGCTAGTTTACATTTCTAAGGCCAAGAAAATGTCCCAATCTATAGAAATGTCCAATCTAAGGCATCCAGGGAAAGAGACCTTGGTTCATGAAGGCCATTGGAGTTCAGGGTTTATCACTTAGGTGAGAAGCCACATGGTGAACAGGTTCAGGTTTTCTCTCTCTTCTGGAAAGCCTTGTGGTGACCACAGCATCATCTGCTAGGTTTTTCTCCTGTCTTCCTTTCATGAAGCTTCCTGGGAGGTGTTTTCCTTCTTCATTTCCAAAGTTGACTGGTGGACTGTGCTTCTCATGGCTATGCCATTCTGCTTTCTCAGATTCTCCCACATTCTGCAAAATGTTTCCACTTTCATAGAATTCCTGTAAACTAATCAAGACCCATCCAAACGGGTGGAGACACATCTACACCTAATGTACCTTAACAACCTCTCTTGATTGAGTTACATCTCGAGGGAGATGATCTAATTACAAATTCAAGCATACAGTATCGAACAGGGATTATTCTGCCTTTATGAAATAGGATTTTGATTAACCCATGGCTTTTTAAGGTACATAGATCCTTTCAAACCAGCAAATGGGTTTTGAGTGAATAAAGGAAAAACTACTACTTGCTCATACTCACTCTGCACTTGGACTCAGAGTTCTAAGTCAGGATGAGACATGCTGATATCCTGATTTCTTGGAATAAAGGCCTCTGGTTCGGGGCACCGAATGGGATAAGGAGCCCTGTGACTTGGTTACAACAATCTGGGAGGAAGCTCTTTTTTAATCACCTTCTTAATTTAGTGGCAGAAAGGGATGTTCTTGATTCAAATAGTAGAGACATTTATTTTTACCAAATTTTCACAGATGTTTGGTCATTTGCAGTTTGTTTATAGGACCATTTCACAGAATTTAAATAGTTTTGTGGGATTTATTGAATAATTTTTATTAATTTCCTCTATAATTTTGCTGAGCAAGTCTGTATGTTTTGTGGCAGAAACCATTCTCCACTACAAGATTGGCCCTGATGTTTATGCTACTGGAGATTAGTTATCATTCTCGAATTTGGATAAATGGAATAATATATGATGTGGTTTTATTTGTTTAACTTCTTTCACTCACCTTACTTATTGTTATCCATTCTTATGTATTACTGACTCTCAAACATTCATTGATTTGAAGAGGTAGTTTTTCAGTACGTATATATGCCTGTTTTTGTTTATTAATTAACCAGGTAAGTGGCATTTCAGTTGTTTCCGATTTCTAGAGGTATTAAAGAAATTTGCTACTCAGCTTGGGGACATTGATATGTAAGAAATTATTCCTATTATTCTTACAAGTAAAACAAAAAGAAGACTACATGTAAAAAAGTAAATTGTCAAAATGGATTACATGCATAAACACTCTTCAAAAAGTAGTTACATGATAGATCCCAAAGTTTGTCATAGACTGCCATATGATCTACCCAGCGTTTTCCTTCTAGCTACTACAGAATATAGAAGGCTAGAAGGAATAAATATTTTTTATCATCACAATTGACTTTTTTTCCTTTTTAGTGAACTATAACATACATACAAAAAAACAATAAATTCCATAGCACAATGCAATTGTTGAACAGATTTCAGAGCTTGGTATGAATTGTCATTCCAGGCATCATGTACAATGCCCAAAGTCAATAGTTCATCAACACTCTCAATTTTAGGTTATATCATTGTTCCCAAGTGAAGTATATACAATAAACACACCCTTACCAAATAAGGAAATCTAAACCTCCCTTAATTCTTTTTTTTTTCATGGGCAGGCACCAGGATTTGAACCTGGGTTTTGGCATGGTAGGGGAGAAGGATTCTGCCACTGAGTCACCATAGCCTACCCCCCATTAATTATTTCCATCCCCCCATTATTTACCCCTGCTGTTGCTGTGATACTGCTGATTTTTCCTATTAAACATAGCCCATAGCAGATAATAAGAGTTCTCTCCCGGTACCCTGGCTTTGTACATGAATCAGAACTTTGAAGCAGTTCTTGCAAGAACTGATTTCTATTTCTAGTGTTAATCAGTGTTCCATATATGTCTACACAACCCCTTTTAATCTTGTTTATCTTCAATGTGGTAATATTACTTATAGAAACACCAGAGAATAACCTTCCTTTCTATCTATTTCCTTACGTTTGAGTTCAACCTCATTAGCTAACCATTCACCTATCTCTAGCTTCGATGTATCTCTAAGTCCCCTATATTCTATATTAAGAGCTTCAGCTTTTACCTTTACCAAGGTCATAGCACTGTAGCCATGCTGTATCTGTGCTTTTGTGTCTGGCTTATTTCACTCAGCCTTATGTCCTCAAGGTTCATCCTTTTTGTCAAGTGCTTCAGAACATCATTTCATCTTACAACTGCATAATATTACATTGTATGAATATACCACATTTTTCAATCCACTAAATTGTTAATGGGCATTCGGATTGTTTCTATCTTTTGGTGATATGAATAATGCTGCTATGAACATCAGAGTGAAAATGTCTGTCTATGTCATTCCTGTCAGCTCTTCTAGATATATACCAAGAAGTGCTATTTGCTGCTTCATAGAGCAACTCAACATTTAGTTTCCTAAGGAACCGCCATACTATATTCCATAGTGCAATACCATTATACATTCCCAGCAGCAGTGCATAAGTGTTCCAATTTCTCCACATCCTCTCCAACATGTATAGTTTCCTATTTGTTTAATAGCAGTCATTCTATAGGTGTGAGGAAGTATCTTATTGTAGTCTTGATCAGCATTTCTTACAGCTAATGAAAATGAGCATGTCTTCATGTGCTTTTAAGCAATCCACATTTACTCATCAAATAAATGTCCATCCATATTTCCAGTCTACTTTATAATTGGATTGCTTGTTCTTTTGTCTTTGAGTTGTATGATTTCTTTATTTATACAGGATAACAACCTCTGTTAGAGATGTGTGATTTCCTAATATTTTCTCCCATTAACTTGGCTGTCTCTTCACCTATTTGACAAAGTCTTTTGAGGTGCAGAAGAATTTGATTTTGAAGACTTCCCATATATCTACTTTGTTGTTGCTGCTGTCTGTGCTTTGGTTACAAAGTTTGGGATGCTACCTCCTATGACTAAGTATTGAAGATGTCTCCTTACATTTTCTTCTGGAAGTTTTATGGTACTAGTTTTTATATTTAGGTTTGATCCACTTTGAGTTAATTTTTGTACACCGTGTAAGGTAAGATTCATCATTCAATTTTTGGCTATTGATATCCAGTTCTCCCATACCCATTTATTGAAACGTCTATTTTGTCCCATTCAAAGGATTTGGGAATCTTGTCAAGAATCTGTTGACCATTGATTTGTGGTCTATTTCTGAACTCTTGATTCAATTCCATTGTTCAATACTTCTATCTTTGTGCCAGTCCTGTGCTGTTTTGACCACTGTGGCTTTATAATAAGTTTTAAAATCATGAAGTGTTAGGCCTCCCACTTTGTTCTTCTTTTTTAGGATGCTTTTGGCTCTTTGGGTTCTCTTTCCCTTGCAGATGAATTTAGTAACTAGCTTTTCCAAGTTTTCAAATTAAGCTGTTAGTATTTTGACTGGAACTACATTGAATCTGATGATCAATTTGGGAAGAACTGATAATTTAACTATATTCCACTTTCCTATCCATGAGCAGGTAACGTCTATCAACCTATTTAGATTTTCTTTGATTTCTTTTAACAATGTTACATAGTTTTCTATGTACAGCTCATTTACATCCCTAGTTAAGTTCGTTCCCAAGTATTTGATTCTTTGAGTTGCTATTTTGAATGCAATTTTTTCCTTAACTGACTGCTTAGTTAGGTCACTCCTTGTGTATAGAAACGTTACTGATTTTTACACATTAATTTTATATCTTGCCACCTTGTTGAATTATTTTATTAGCTTAATTGTCTCTGTTGTAGATATTTCAGGATTTTCCAAGTTAAGTACCATGTCATCTGCAAATAATGAAAGCTTTACTTCTTCCTTTCAAATTTGTATATGTTTTATCTCTTTGTCCTGCCTCATTGCTCTAGCTAAAACTTCTAGCACCATGTTGTATAATAGTGGTTCCAATGGGCATGCATGTCTCATTCCTGATCTTGGGGAAAATCATTTATCCCTTCTTCGTTGAGTACAAAGATGGCTATCAGTTTTTCATGTATGCCCTTTATCATACTGAGAAAATTACTTTTGATTCCTATCTTTTGAAGTGCTTTTATCTAAAAGGATGTAGAATTTTGTAGAATATTTTTCAGCATCAATCAAGATGATAATGTGATTTTTCCCTTTTGATTATTAACGGGTTGTATTACATTAATTGATTTTCTTGAGTTGAACAATCATTGCTTTCTTGGTTTGAACCCAACATGGTTCTGGTCTATAATTCTTTTAATGTGTTGGTGAATTTGATCTAGTAGTATTTTGTTGAGAATCTTAGCATCTATGTTTATTAGGGATATTGGCCAGTAATTTTCTTTCTGATAGCATTTTTACACAGTTTTGGCATTAAAATGATATTAGTTTCATAAAATGAGTTAGGAGTGTTCATTTTTCCTCATTTGTTTCTTTCTTTATTTTTTTGGAAATGTTTGAGTAGGATTGGTGTTAGTTTTTTTTGAAATTTTAATAAAACTCCCTTGTGAAGCCATCTCACCCTGAGCTTTTATTTGCAGGAAGATTCTTGATGCCTGAATGTCTTCGCTTGAGATTGGTTTGTTGAGATCTCTTATTTCTCCCTGAGTCAGTGTAGCTTGTTTGTGTGTTTCCAGGAATTTGTCTATTTCATCTAAGTTGTCTAGTTTGTTGGTATATATTCATTCATAGTATCCTCTTATGAACGCCTTTTTATTTCTGATTCATTTTATTTGCATCCTCTCTTTTTCTTTGTCAGTCTTGCTAGTGGCCCATCAATTTTGTTCATTTTCTCCAAGAACCAACTCTTGGTCTTATAGATTCTTTCTATTGTCCTTTTGTTCTACCATTCACTAAACTATGCTTTAATATTTGTTATTTTTATTCTTCTATTTGCTTAGGGGCTAGTTTATTGTTCAAGTTCCTCCAGATGAGCAGTTAAGTCCTCAATTTTTGCTATTTCTTGTTTTGTAATATAGGCATTTAAGGCAATAAATTTCCCTCCCATACTGTCTGTCTTTGCCACATATCATAACTTCTGATAAGTTGTATTCTCATTTTCATTTATCTTCGTATAGTTACTGATTTCTCTAGCAATTTCTTCTTTGACTCACTGGTTGTTTAAGAGTGTGTTGTTTAATCTCCATATATTTGTGAATGTTTTTGTTCTTTCATGGTTATTGAGATGCAGCTTCATCCCATTGTTAACAGAGAAACCTCTTTGAATAATTTCAATGTTTTTAAATTCAGGAAGACATGTTTTGTGTTCCAGGATATGATCTATCTTGGAGAATGTTCCATGAGCACTAGAGAAGATTATATATCCTGGTGTTTTGAGACGTAATGACCTCTATACGTCTATTAGGTCGAATTCACCTATCAAGTTGTTTAACACCTCTATTTCCTTGTTGATCCTCTATCTGGTTGTTCTATCTATAGAAGAGAGTGGTGTATTAAAGTCTCCTATTAGAATTTTTGAAGCTTATATCACTCCCTTCAGTTTTACCAATGTCTGCCTCATGTGCTTTGCTGCACCTTGTTTAAGAGCATAAATACTGTGATTGCTATTTCTTCATGGTGAATTTCCCTTTAATTAATATTTGGTGTCCTTCTTTGTCTCTTATCATGTCTTTACATTTAAAGTCTATTTTGTCCAATATTATTATTGGTGCTTCTTCTTTCTTTTGGTTACAATTTGTTGGAACATCTTTTCTCACTCTTTTACTTTCAATCTATTTTTATGCTTGTGTCTAAGAAGAGCCTCTTGTAAGCAGCATATAGCTAAATTATATTTCTCAATCCATTCTGCCAATCTCTATCTTTTAATTGGTAAGTTTAATCAATTAACATTGAAAGTTATTTGAAAAGGCATTTCTTGAATCTACCACCTTAACTTTTGGATTATATTTGTCAGATCTCTATACTCTTTCTTCTATCTCTTTTCCTCCTTTATGTTACCCTTACTGGTCCTCTTCAATGCTATGTCTTCCTCCAGATTTCCCTCTCTCTCTTTTTTTTTTCATCTGGCAGAACTCCGTTGAGCATTTCCTGTAGGGCTGGTCTCTTCTTGACAAATTCTTTGAGGATTTGTTTATCTGTGAAAATTTTAATCTCTCCCTCAGTTTTGAAGGGAAAATTTGCCTGGGTACAGAATCCTTGGTTGGAAGTCTTTCTCTTTCAGGATCTTCAATATATCATACAACCGCCTTCTTGCCTCCATAGTGCCAGTTGTGTTGTCTGAAAGTAGTCTTATATGGTTACCCTTGTATATAGTAGATTGTTTTTCTCTTGCCAGTTTCAGGAAATTCTGCTTTCTTTAACACTTCCCAGACTGAATACCATGTGTCTTGGGGAAGGATTATTTGGAATTATTCTACTTGGAGTTCGTTGAACTTCTTTGACTTATATATTTATGTCCTTTAAAAGAGTTTGGAAGTTTTCCCCCATGATATCTTCAACTATGCTTTCTATCTCTTTACTGCTCTCTTCTCCTTCTGGGACATCAATGGTTCTTATATTTGCATGCTTTGATTTGTCCATCAATTCTCTGAGATCCAGTTCAAATTTTACATGTTTATTTCTGCTACTTTGTTTTGATTGTTCAAAATCAGTTGCCCTGCCAATTAGTTTGCTTTTTCTTTCTTCTGCCTCTTCAAATCTGCTATTGTATTCTTGGGTATGTTTTTTATTTGGTCAAAGGAAACTTTAATTTCTGTGATATCTGCTATTTTTCTATTTATTTTTTCAACTTCCTCTTTATGTTCTTCTACTGTCTTCATGATCTCCTATATGTTATTAGCCATCCCACTTATTTCATCTAGTAGAGTTCAATGAATATTTTTGATTAGTTGTTCCAATGTCTGTGTCTCCCCTGGTGTTTTAATTTAGTTGTTAAGCTAGGCTACGTCTGTCTGCATCATAATATTTTTAGTGGTTGTCTGCTGTCTTTGTGCCACCTAAATATCTGGATTGATTTATTTTGGAAGTTGATTTGTTTCAGTATTCTAAAGGCTTGTATTTGTGGGTTGATATGGGGCTGAATACAGGGCACTGGGTAGGACACAAAAATACAGTGATGCTTTGCAGCACATTTAAAGGTGCAGGTTGTGGATTCTAAGGTGGTGTCCTTGGTGTTGGGTGCCCAGTGTCTGGGGGTGGAGAGTGGCTGTACAGGAGCATGGGTCTGGGGACTAGGGCCCTGTTGTGTGCTTGTCTAAGGCATGGGGCCCTTTGTGCACATGTGCAGAGTTATGAGAGCAGTTTGGCATTGTGCCTGCATGGACTATGGATTGATGTGACCTGACTGCACAGAACAACATTTTCCCAAACTTGGAGGGTATGAGTGGGGATTTGGGAGTGTTGTAAACTGATGTACCTCTGAAAAGAGCTTAGGAGGGATGGGGTTGGGCAGCATGACTCTATGGGCTGTGGGCAGGTGCAACCTGGCTATGGAGGTAAATGCCAGCAGCCTTTATGTGCTGGTGGCTGCTTGCAACCTGCAGAGAGTGGGAGGCAGTGCTCAGGAGAGGCAGATCAAGAATGTGCTTGCACCAAAAATGTCAGTTGGGCTGCATTTGGGATTGGGTTTTTAGGCGGCTACATGGGAGATATTGGCAGGGTAGAGGTGCTTAGAGTGCAGAGAATGGGGAAAAGTGACAGGATTCAAGTCTCTGGGCTGTGGAGTGAGTCACAGGTCACAGGGGTATTCTGGTAAGGTAGCGAGTTCAATGAATGTGGCTTGGCTTACTTCCTAGTCCCATTCACCTGTTTGTGCACTCCTAAGGGCCCCAAGTTTCTGCATTAGGTTCTTTGCATCAGCCAGACACTCTCTGGTTCTCTGCTTCTCAATTCCTCAGCTTTTGCAATCAGGGCCACCCCATATGGTGCAGAATACCCTCCCAGATACTTACACCCTGGAATTGCCTTCTCAGTCACCCTCTCATCCCTTCTTTAGCTATTCCTTGGAGCAGGGTTGAACACAATCTATCCTACTCTGCCATCTTCCCGGAACTTTGCATTAACTGTATAAGTGGTCTCAGAAGTTTTCCTTGGATCAAAACCTAAGGTACTGTTATCATCCTAATTATATTTTATATTTAAATTTTATTCATATAAATTATATATATGTATAATCAGTTTGCATAAATCAATGATGAGATTGTAAGCAAAAGCAACATAATTTATGATACTTTAAATAAATACATGGACTTGGTCAATGAAGTCACAAAAGACAGATGTATAAATGTAATGCTCCTGGGTCCTGTAACTAAGATAGGGCTAGCATTTCTGTTTCAACCATTTTCCACTAAAGATATGGCATATTACTGTAGTTGAATGAGGGTTGTAATTTTCATGGATTCTTGAGAATAACAATTTATGTTGAGAAGGGCAGCACTGCATGGCGGTATACATGAACATACAGAAAATTTGACGGAACTTGGTGATGAATATTTTGTTGCTATCTTGAGGAACAATAAGGAAATGAATTCTCCCACTCATCCTATGTTTTTGGTTCAAAGAAAACAATGCCATTGGAGGAACTGGAAGAGAATATAAAGTCATGAATGATTTATAAAGTTTCTTTATCATGAAAGTTATTTCCAGAATTACAGATAAATGCAAATTATTTATTACATTTAGTATGACCAAAGGCCATATAGTACTTTACTGGCTTGAAGAGGTGGAATCAAAGAACACTGTGAGAGGATGCAGGACTGGAAAGATGGAAGATGATATAACCAATAGAACTATATATTTTTCCTTACTGAATAGTCCATATGTGTGGAATGCATTAAGTGTTTGAGAACCAGTAATTTATTTGGAATTGATCCTAGAAATGACTGGAAAAAGGATGTGCAAAATAGATAGGCCATTGGAAGAAGTAAATTCACCATTTGATAACATATACATTAATGTTTAGAATATCCCTGAAATCAACTTATTATGGGACTCAGGCTATGATTTTCAATCTAAATCAAACATTGGGCATCAGGCTTGGGGAAATGAGAAGTTCAACTCAAACACAAGAGTCTTTAATCGATATAATCTTTGCAGTCAATAAATCCCTCATTATATTGTTGCTTCTCCAGCACATTCTCTAAATGTGGAATGCTGTAGAGGTTAGCATGCCCCTGTGAAAGAAGGACATGCACATTCATGAAGCAGTCCACATTTTTCAACAACCGAAATTATGAATAAAGTTGAAAGATAGAGAATAGAATAGAAAAAAAATGAGCAGCGTCTCAAGGATTTGAGTGACAGTGTGAAGAATACATAAACACTTTTTAAGGATGTCCCAAAGGAAAAGAAGAAAAGAAGGGGAAAGGAGCAGAAGGAATATTTGATCAAATAAAAGATGAAATTCCGAAACTCTTAAAAAGACCTACAGATGCCTGAGAAGTGCAAAGTACTTCACACAGAGCAAATCTTAATAGACCTACTCTGAAACAAATACTAATCCAAAAATGATAAGTTAGAAGCATCACAAAACATCAACCCATGTGGAGAAGCTGGCTGCAATAAAGGAAAAGAGAGAGAGAAAAATGATATGACGTATAAAAGCCAAAGGGCAAAATAGCTGAAGTACTGCATTTACAATAATAATACTGAATGTTAATAAGGTACCTACAAAATCAAAAGATATCGATTGGTAGAAAGGACAAAAAAGTATGATCCAATGCTACATTTTTTGGCCCCAGAACACAAATATGTTGAAGGTGAAAGGATGCAAACATACATCCATGCAGATGCCTATCAAAGAATGAATGGAGAATAAAAAAAAATGAATGGATTTTTAAAATGTGATACAAACATGCCACAAAATATTATTCAAGCATAAAAAGAAGGAAAGCCTGATATATGCAATAGGAATACAACTTGAAAACACATTGAAATAAGTTGTACACAAAAAGACAAATATTCTATGATCTCACCTATATGAAATAATTAGAATAAGAAAACCAGAGTCAGAATCTAGAATATAGGTTACCATGGGCTGGATTTTGATTGAAAATTTGGAGTTAATATTTAATTTTACAGTATCTCCATTTAAGTTGATTTTAAAGTTTTGGAATAGGATGGCTGTGATGGTGATAAAATACTGAGCACAATTAAAAGAACTGAATATATATACATATATATGACTGTGATGAACAGGGGAAATTTTAGGTTATGTATATGTTACTAGAATAAAATTAAATGAGAGAATGGTGGACTGAATAATATAGCGAAACCCATTGTAAAAATGAATTATAATTAATAGTCAAAGTACAAAAGTGTTTTTTACATGAATTTAAACGAATATAACACAGTAATATTTTTAAATTTAATTTAATTTAATTTATTTTTTTATTAAAATAGGGTGGTATATAGGAAAAATCCATCAACCTAAACTATAGGCCATAGTTAATAGTACTATAAACTATTTTACATAGCATATAAAAGCCAAAGGGCAAAATAGCTGAAGTAAGTACTGCATTTGCATTAATAACACTGGTTGTCAATGATGTACCTACAAAATCAAAAGACATAGATTGGTAGGAAGGACAAAAAAGTAAGATACAATGTTACATTTTTTTCAGCCCCTTAATACAAATATGTTGAAGGTGAAAGGTTGCAAACATATATTCCATGCAAATAGTAACTAAGAAAAAGTTCCATTGTCTGGAAGAAAAGTGTCACATATTGCAAAGTGTCAACAATTTTTAGATAAATGTGAATGCTATACTTTACCGGATTTTTCTGTAAATCTACAACTTATCTAATCAAAAACATGATAAACAACTAAGCCATAAGAAATTATACTGAAGTATAAAGAATTAAGAAAAAATCATATTATATATCAATTTGCATTTTATGGAAGGAGTTTATAAACAGGTAGTCAATATTTCTCATTCTAGAGATAATGGCAGGCATATCATATACAATGCAAGATCACTAGAGTCTTATATGAATGAACATTGCATATATATCAGAGTCTTATATTTTTTGGAGAAGTAAAATAAATTTAATATTAATTGTGGAAATTAAGACTTAACTGTTTCCCTGAATCGCATTTACAATATTTTACATGCTGACAGTAAAATATTTTCAACATGAAAATACATATACAGAAGTTAATTCATTTTAGAATTGTTTGTAATAACAGAATATTGGAAAAACTTGAATACCCTTGCAAATAGGAAAAGGTTAATGGGTGATGGGCTATACATGTAATGGAGAATATGAAACTATGGAAAAAGAACTATTTTAATGAATAACTATATAATTTACAGATTATATTGCTAAGAGAAAAAGCACAATGCAACCAATTGTCTATAATACATTTAATAGAAGAAAGACAGGAATAATAAACCAAATACAACCATCTTCTAATTTGCAGAAAAAAATATCAAAATAATAACCAGAAAGGCCTGAGATGCATTACTGACAGGGAGTTAAGGTCAGGGAGAGAGAATGGGAGAGTGGGAATGGGGCAGTGCAGGTGAGGAGGGAATGACACTGTTTGAAGGAGAGTTTATGTTAATGAAATTAAGTCATGTGGTAATTCTCAAAATATTATAAATATAGATTAAAAATTAAAATCCATCACTATGGGAGAGCAAATCCAAATGTAATACAAGAAGACCTAATATTTTATCTAACTTTACTAGAAATGAATAACATAACCACTCTGAAGAGAATTTAAATGTAAATAACTAACTAACTAATTCTAACTAACCTGTGAAGGCAATATTTTCATAATATACTCTATGGCTAACATACAAATGGAGGGACACAAGCATTGTGTTCTAGATAGAAAATCTGTTTTTCATAGAAGTATTGGTTTTCAAGTCTGAAATCACTCTTTGCATAAAATAGAATTGAACAAATAAGTAAATGTATTGTAAATGATCAAATTTGGATTTTTCTCTGTCAAAGAATTTAAAAAATAGTTTGGAAAAGAGTAAAGTTAGAATAAATACTGGATCCTATAATATCATGTTTATAATATATATGCAGATGGACAGAGAAATTAATGTAGATCTGTGAACATATATCAGCAAATATACATATATATTCCACTTCTTACTATTAATGGAGCTAAGAACAATCATGTTCCTGCAACAATCACTAAACCTGGAAACCAGATTCTGAAATTTAAAAAGAGGGGTGTTTTTATCCTTGGAAAAATATGTGGGAAGCTAAAGAACAAGATAAACAAGGATTCCCTGAGGTACAGGAAGTAAAGAAATATTCACAATTGACAGATGCATGTATAAAGGATAGGGAAACCAACTTGAGAAGATTTCAATAGACAGAAATGGAATAATTTAAACAATAAATAAATAACAATAATAGTGGATTATAACCTGAAACATAAATATTCAAGAGTCCATATTATTATGCTTAAATAATTCAATGAATATCCTCCAGAAAGAGCCAATCCTGTTGACACCTAGATTTATGATTCACTGGCTCCAGAATTGTGAAAGAATAAATCATAAATTTCTGTTTTTTTTTCTGCTATCTGTTTTGTAATAGGTTTTATTAAATTCTATGAAACTTTTACAGAGGGAAATGGAAAATCACCATGGGGTCAACACCACAGTTCTAATGGCTAGTGCTAACAATTTCAATGGAAGCTAAATTTAGGAGCCAAAAATATGATTGGCGTGCCCCTTTGAAGCTGTTATGGCACCCCACAAAACCATGTCCTTTTCCAAATCCAATCTTGTGAGACGAGACCTGTTATTTAAGATGGAATCTTTTGGTTAGATTCCTTCCATGGAGATTTGACACACCCTTTGTGGTTGTGGATTTTGGGTTAAATGGAGATATGACTCTATGCGTCCAAGGTGGGAATTGATTAGTTTAACAGCATTCTTTAAAAGGAGAAACACTTTAGTAAAAGCTTTAGAGCCAATATGAGACTAAGATGTTTAAGACATGCAGAAAGAAAATGTCCTGAAAGAAGCTGTTTGAAACCACAAGCTACAGGACAAGCAGATGCCACCTATGTGACTTCAACATAAATAGAATAATTTCTGGACACATTGTTTTTTTCTTTTTTTTGAGTCAAGTTATCTTTCCTTGGATGCTTTGGGTCAGACATTTTTATGGCCTTACAACTGTAACCTTGCATCATAATGAATTCTGCATTTAAAAGCTCTTCCATTTCTGGTATATTGCATTCTGGCAGCTTTAGCAAACCAAAAAATGAGGAACCGGATGTTTGCATTATGATAAAGAAACTCCCTGCATGATACCTCTTACTCACAAAGTTAATACTCACAGTCTTTTGGGGAGATGCATGACAGACACACATTAACTAATTGATAAAAATAAACAAAAGTTCTAATATATCAATATTATGTTTCTTTCACATGATGCAAAAGGAAGGGTAAAAATCATCTTTGTAGTAATTTATCCAATAATAGAAAACCTCAGTTTCATCATGAGAAAACATCAGGTAAACAAAAAAGGCAAAATATCTGACCCTTTCTCTTCAAAAGTGATAAAGTTATAGAAGGCAAAAAAAGACTGAGAAACCCTCACATACTGCAGGAGATTGAGAGGACATGACAAGTAAATGCAAGACCAGATACTGGAAGGATACATCAGAAGAATATTAGTGCAAAAGCTCATGAAATTCAAATCAGGTCCATCGATTAGTCATAGTATATCAATGTTAATTTCCTGATTTTGATGTGTACTGGAGTTATATAAACAACATGAGCAAAAGCTAGGTAAATAGTATATAGGAACACTATTCTTTGGACAAATTTCTATATATCTCAAGTTAGGTCAAAATAGGATTTTAAAAAAATGGAAAAAATATCCTTTCTGCCTGCTACACTGTGTGGGAAACATGTAACTCTGCCTAAGAGTTCTTATTAGTATAGTCGATACAGCCTGCGTGATGGAACCCTTGTTGTGAGTGAAAGTGAGTAAATTCTCTGATGTAGCTATCCTTGTACATTTTAAAATTTAAAGATTGATTCTTTACAGAAGCCCTCAGACCCCATCTGTTACTCTCAGAAAGCTTTTATTCAAAGTTTTATATGATGTATCTGTTAATAGTGGCTGAAATAAAGAAATGTCTTCAGTTGAGGTTTTGCATCTTTCAGTGCTGTTTTCTCCCTGGAGCCACCCTATAACCAGCTGTTAATCATGAGCATAACCTCGAATTGAAGATAAGGTCTAAATGTATATTTGGAACCTCCTCTGTCCAGAAACTGATTGCTGGGGAGTCAGCAGTGAGCAAGAATGAAAGCATGCTTGCTCAAATAAGGTCATAGTTGTCTGGAAAGACTCATTCAGGGCACCATAAAAAATACTGGAGCTTGGAGATTATTTCAGTAGGACTCTTATCATAGAAAATCATATTGAAACAAAAGGTGAATGAGAAAGGTTTGCCGTGTCCTCACCAGTGAATGAGGTTTAAGAGGCTGAGTGTGAGGAAGAGTCCAGTTGAATGCAGGCATGTGCCCTAATGAATCTGGTGGAAAGATGTTATAAGCACCTCCAAAATAAATGTGCATTATAGGATTGAGAACTGTTAGCTGACTGTGCATTTCCCACAGCAATGACTAATTTGCTCAAATATGCTAGATATTCAAAGAGAAACATGGAGTTAATTTTATGCACAACACATAAAATTAATGGAAACAATTTAACTCAAATATAAATATGTACACTTACAGGAATGCATATGTTTGGCTTGGGTTGTCTTGTCAGAGGAGTTCAATGAGATCATGTTGAATGATAATGATCAAGTCTTCTATATTCTCACTGATGGTTCTGCAATTTTTTTCTATTGATCATGGAGAGAACGTTGTTGAAATACCTAACCATACTTGCACATTTGAATACATCTTGTAGGATAGCAGGCTGTTTGCTTTCTTTACATCAAATGACCAGTATTTGTTTAATCACCATTAGTACTAGCATGTCTAATTAGTGAATTGTCAGCTCATAAATAAGGAAGTGTTTCTCTCTGCATACTAATTTCTGGGAAATTTAGAGTTAATTCTGGTTTCCTATGGCATCATTTTGTATTCTCCAACATTATCTTTTCAGTCTTATTGTTGATGAGATTTAGGTGAGATTTAGGGTTTGAGTTGATACTGAGATTAGTTGAAAGTTTGGGAATGTTAATGAGGTGAATTTATTTTTCATGTTTTCAGAAATTTTATAAAAGCATTACTGAGGAAGAAAATTTACATTTGTTATCCAGCATGATTTTCAGTTATGCATGGACCAGCATGCAGGTTATTTTATTATTCTAACACATGCACCATGATACTTCTGGCTCAGCTGGTATTTGGTGACTAGATTATCATGACAGAGATATCTTACACTTCCAGCATGGAATCCTCTAATTGGGTGAGAGAACACATGGGGAATCGGCACATATGGACATGCAATAAACGGTGTTTATCAGTTTTTATGACTCCTTTAACAAATAAACACAATAATTTACAACACAAATTTATACTCTTTCTTTTATTGATGTCAGATTTCTAAATTATTTTCAATGGTGCAAGAGAAATGGGACTGCCTGGCATCTCTCCCTCTGGAGTATTTAGGAAAAATGTTTCCTTGACTGTAAACTTGGAGAAATCTATTCCTTCCATTCCTTGACTCCTGTCCCCATCTCAGTCTTCAAACTCAGCAACTTAGGATCTCGCTTAGGCCACACATTCTGACATTGTATCTGCCCCAGCCACCTTCCCATGAGGGACAAACTGGATAATCCAGTATTATATAACTTATCAAAGTCAGTAACTTAATCACATCCTCTAGGTCCTAGTTTTCATGACAGATAATGCTCAGAAGTTCCACCCACACAAATATCCATACTCATCTGGAATATTGGTCTTATACATTATTGTTGGCATTGGGGCTTGTTGAAGTTTGCAAGCTGCCAGAATGCGATGTAGCAAAACAAAAAAGGCTTTTAAAAAGGGGAATTTAATTTGTTATAAGTTTACCATTTGAAGCCTATGCAAATGTCTAAATACAGGCATCGAGGAAGATACCTTAATTCAAGAATGACCAATGCATCTGTAATAAATCTATCAGGTGGGTAGGCATGCTGATCCTTTGCAGGTCCTTTGCTCCTGGGCTCTGTTTTTTCAGCCTCTGTTTCTGTGGAGGTTCTTTACTTCAATTCTCCAGGATTGGCTTTCATCTCTTGGCTTCCCTTGGCTCTCAAAAGGTAGGTTCTGGCTTACTTACTATCTCATGGTGATTTCTGCTGTGCTCCATGCATCTCCAAACATCTATGTCTCTGTCTCTGAATGTCAGCATGTGTCAGCTCTGCTCTGAAACTTCTCTTGGCTAACTCTCTGTCAGTTTGATCATTTATGTGGGCATGGAGGCTTCTGTCATTTTTGTCTTCAAAATATTTCATCATTTATAAGTTTCCAGTAAACTAATCAACACCCACCTGGAATGGGTGGGCTAAAATCTCCATTTAATAAAAGGTTATATTCACAATTGGATGTGTCACATATCTATGGAGATAATCTAATAAAAATTTCCAACCTTCATTATTGAATTAGGATGCAAGAAACGACTGCCTCCACAAAATTGGATCAGGATTAAAATGACTTTGGGGGGTGGTATATAATATTTTCAAACCAGCACAGAAGTCTTATCTTTAATATATTGAATTAATCTAAACTGCCTGTTGAAACCATAGGAAAGACAAAATTTATTAAAAGCCAAGTGTTCAGTGTACATGCTTATAAAAAACAGTTGCTTGTTCATAATTACACTGTGTCTGAAATTCAAAACCCTCGATCTAGAAATGTAAAGGTATGCTAACATCACATTTGAAATTCAGAAAGGAATAATTTGAATCTATCAATCATTCTGAAAAATCCATTGATGGCTACTCTCAGATAAGTATTTTCTCATGTATATTATGCTTTGATATTCATGTCTTTATGTCCCCAAATGCAATGCAGGATGATCTAGAATACCTCCTTGGAAACCTTCTACCTGAGAAGCATCATGGGGCTCCCAAAGCTCAATCAATGGAAAGGATGTCAGTTCACTTTACTCCTGGAATGGAGGGGACTAGACCCTTAGCACAGGCTGCTCTGATCTTTGTTATTGCTGCCTCAGCCAAGTATTGTCCAGGTGACATCCTGAAGTGCTAGACTCTACCAATTCTGTGTCCAGTTCAGAGGCAATGGCGCAGGTGACTGTGCATGTGCAGCTTTCAGACAAAGTATAGCTCCAGAGAGGTGTAAGCCTAAGCCTTCCTGATGCAGAGACCAACATGTCAGAAAAGAAACAAGGTTTCAGACAAACCATTACACAAAATTCTTCTGTTTCTATTTGAACAATATAGCATCTTCCCCAGAAGTGACAACTCAGTAAACGCTACCAGGGTTCCTGACAACTGATAAGGCCCTGAACTCCCCAAGGCGCATCTATTCCCAGTGAAAATCTGTTGGCTGGGGCGGCTGCCATGGCTCAGCAGGCAGAGCTCCGACCTGCCATGCTGGAGGTCTGGAGTTCAATCCCTGGTGCCTCCTGCCCATATGCAAATTAAAAAAATTCTGTTGGCTGTGCATTTGGATCATGAAAATTTTCAATAGCCTTGTCAACAATGAAGAGGTCAAGATGAGGTACCTAGAAGGTGCACATAAGTTGATGCTCTAGCTTCTGCTCTTTTTCTTTGAGATCATGGGGCACTACACAGTATGGAACTAAGCCTGGGGAACAAGAATCTGTATAGCCTTGGAGATATGGGACATACATGGTTGTACAGTGTGAAAATGACATGGAGAGCTTAATTTTCCATTCAGATGAGATCATTTTACAAAAAATAATCTTCTTATGGTGATAAAACAATCATGCCCATTCAATTTTTATTATTACTGTTGCTATTATTCTTATCATTTTATTTTTATATTTATTTTTATTTTAATTTTATTCTCACCTGAGCAGAGTCAAGGTAGAGAATTCATTCCATAGAAATAACACTGCAGAGTCTGAATGTTAGCTGAATGAAAATTTGTTTATACTTCTTGTCTAATCCAGGTGAACAAAATGAAAAAAACTAGTATGTGTGTGTGTGTGTGTGATCACAATATCATGTAATGTTGAGGAGCATTGCAAATATATTTTCTGTATTGAAACTTGGATAAAATAATACATTATTTACAAAAGATGTAGTGCAGATTTCCCAGAAATTAAATCATTTTAAGAAAGAAAAGGAAATATTCTGTCATTACAGAAGACCCCTGCTCCCACACATCTTCCTTGCTCATGAATCTGGGGCTGGTCCCTGCTCTGGTGGATCCTGAGCGCCCCCTGCAGTTCAGCCAACTTCCACATGGGGAGGTTTGTGTCTGAGCTCACACTGACTTCCTCTCACTGTGTCTCTTGCACAGTAATACACAGCTGTGTCCTCATCAGTCATGGAGCTCAGCTGAAGAGAGAACTCATTCTTGGAAGTGTCTCTAGATGTGGAAAGTCGGCTCTTGAGTGATGGATTGTAACCAGTGTTACCATTATAGCATATATATGACAACCACTGCAGCCCCTTCCCCTGGGACTGGCGGATCCAATGCCAGCAGTAACCACTTGTGATGGAAAATCCAGAGACAGCGCAGGTGAGGGACAGGGTCTGAGAGGGCTTCACCACTCCTGGGCCTGACTCCTTCAGCTGTATCTGAGACAGGACACCTGGGAACAAGCAGAACAATCTTGAGACAATGGCTCAGATACATCATCCCCATTACCTTCATTTCTGAATCCCTGAGACACTCACATCTGGAAGCTGCCACCAGAAAGAAGAAGAACCACAAGGGTTTCATGTTCCTGTAGGTGAGATCCATGATGCCCAGGAAATATTGTCCAAACTCAGGATGAACCTGAATTTAAGTAAAAGTACGCTGTGGTTTCATCTGTTTGCCCATGTGGTGATTTGCATTCAGGAGGTAAATGAATATAAAAAGAAAGGGAGTAAGGGGAGGTCCTTGTCTTAGGTTACTCTAGGAAGAGGAAGCTGGCTGAGCCCTAGCAGAACACAGTCGTCCCACTGGGTTTCCCTTCACCAACCCCTGATTCCTTACTTCCAAGCAGTTAATCTGTAGGATGAGGAGTTAAATGGCACCAAGTTTCGAGAATGGCTCTGGGAATGTGGTCATCATTCCCCTTCTGCAGGAAATTATATATATATATATATATATATATATGCATATCTGTGTATGTGTTTATGTGCATTTATATCCCATATATATGGAATGCATAGCATGCATGTATATTAAATAATATGTAGAAATTCCATGACAAGTTTGGTTATAATGGATTCAGGTTGATTTTTGAAGTATCAATGCAGGAAAGCATGGTTGGTGTACCTTCTCCTCATTGTTGATGTCATTTTTCAATTGCAACTTCATGTGTGTAATTTTATTAAGTTGTCAGTGCTATTACATATATTAATTACATATTTAATTAATGGTATAATCTCCCATGGGAGGTAGGAAGACCTGTGTGTACACTCCCTTCTGACCAACATGATTTCCCAAGGAACTTCTGCCTTCTCCTACACGTCACACCTGTGCAGTCAGCGCAGGTCAACACCACTGACCCTCAGACCCTCACCTGAACTCTGATGTACTTAGATCTATTCATCTCTGAATTTCTCTTGCTAACTTATGATATCAAGAACAGCCCTTGAATGCAATATATTGCAAACTGGTGATTCAGTAAGACTAATTAGAGATTAAATTAAAATTTTGGTAATAAATTCATCTCTAGCCTGGTTGCAAGTTGGTGAAGTGGCAATATGAGGTCAAAGGACTCAGACCTAACATTACAGCCACCAAAGTTTGTAATGGGATTCAGGATTAAGGAGAAAAGCATACAGCATATACCAAGAGATGTCCTGGTGCATTAAGCATTAAGAAAGTCTATGAGTAGAGGTGCAGTGTGGGGAGGGGCAGGTAGGAAAATCAAATGTACAAATTGAGTAAATTTTATCCCTTCTAGAATGCTGTGCTGAAGGTCAAAGTGGTTATTTAATTGGTAACATTTTACTGCATCTCCCTATTTAACATACTTCATGCAAGTTTGGTGTTTGGTTACATTAATTCAGGGGAATGAACTTCTCTGCATATTGTTTCACTCATCTGACTTTATAGATTTTTATTTATTCACAAAATTGCCTAAAGTAAAATGCTTCAAAGAAATCTCACTGAGCACCTCTTCTATTGTAACCATGTAGCAGGATATCCCGAGACTACCTATAAAAAGAATAGAGAAACCATGAGGAGAAACCTGAGGTGCTGATTGGAAGCTCCTTTATCATTTCTCTGCAACTGCCCTGGTCCTGGATCCTCTTGAGCCTCTCCCTATCCCAGACTCTTGGGCTTCTCGGTCATGAGAGCCCTCTGCACTCAAACTTCTTGCCCTTTAAGGATCAAAGTTCTTGGGTTCTTTCTGTCCTCCATGCACTGTGAATCCCACGTAGCATGTTATTTCTGATGCTGAGCATTCAGGTTGATGGTTGCAGGTGGCAACTGGAATTATCTTTGACAGGCATCTTGGCCATGGATGGCTGAGCTGCAGTTCTGCTCAATATGCCTGTTGTAGTTGGTAAACATCTGTAGCCCCATTCTAGACTCCTGTTGATTCCTATGGAATCTGTCATCATCAAAGCTACTCACTGTGCTTACATCTACTAGACTGTCCATGAATCTTCAGGGACATTTATTACTGCTCAGAACAATTCTTCACTGGGAGAGAAGGAGAAGCACAAACACTTAGAAGAAACTCCAGATGACAAGACAGCCTCTCCTGTCTCTTTCTGAACATGATACTGGAGCTGCGGATGCTGCGCACCCCTTGGAGGCCACATTGCAGAGAAGGATTGAATCTGACTGAGCTCAGAGTAACTGCTGTGTCTCAGTCAGTGATACACGGAGGCATCCTCAACTTTCAGACGTCTTACTTTTAGTCACAAATGGTCTTGCCATTTTTCTTTTTAGATAGTGAACTTCTGCATAGTGTGTGCAAATTCCATGTCAACAAACACCTCCTTGGAAACTGCCATCCCCAACACAACACATCCAGAAGCAATCAAGCGTGAATCCAGAGACTGTCCACGAGAGGCTCAGAGACCACATGAACCACACCGCATCTCACCTAAACAATGCCATCTGTGCCACACACTGGACATCCACAGGTCCAAAGACATGCAATTCAAGGAAAACCTAGTATAGCCCATCATTTTCTACCTGTGTGCAGTCATAGAATCAAAGTCTATGTTCTCTGTAAAATTCCTTTACAATTGCAAAAAGGAAAACACAGCCCAAACTCCACAACCGGAGAATGCACCCTTAGTTCAATCTCCTCAACTACATTGAAAACGATTAATAAATATGAGGGTTGAATTCATCTGGGAGAGGTTTCAGGAAGGAGAAAAGTATCTTTGGATCCCAAGAAAGACAAAGTGAAATAAGTTATCATTATAGGAAATGAACTTATCAGTTAATGAATGCAGAAAAATTTCAACTTAAGGTAGCATGACCAAAATAAACCCCAAATCAGCTCTGAGAAGACACAGCCAAATCCCCACAATAAGGATCTAATTGAAGGTACAGAGTGAGACTATTCAAACAAGAAAAAAGGATTTATGTACAAATTATTAGCACAGAAAATAAAATATTAAATCAAAGTCTGTATTTTATGTAACATGTTTAGATTTAACAAATAATTTGGGAAAAATCAAAGAGAAAGACTGCAGTCTCAATGGACATATTAGTAGAATGAGATTAATATACAACCAAAATATGGGAACTAAAAGATAAAATAAGAATTTAATATAACTGATTAATTTGTTTAAAACCTTAAAGGAAAAGTCAGACTGATTGTAAAGTTACTGAGCAATATAAATGGAAGTATAGGAATTATTTTTTTAAAATGAGATTCGTCTACAAACAATACAAAAAACCAGTGCAGAATCAAAATGAAAAATAAATACCTTCCTCCAAGTACTTAGTGCATCTGTCAAAATATATAGTGAACTTAAGCCAATATAAGTTACTCAAAATTAAAAAAACAAAATTCTTTCTTGCCTGGCGGAGACAGGGGTTTAATTCCCAGTGTCCATTTGAAAAAACAAAGGGCTAAAAAGCTGAGGAAAAGAGAATGTACCATTCTAGCATATTGATTCAATATCACACAATTTAATATAGTTATTGATAGGAAAACAAAAGGGGAAAATGGATGGACAAAGAAACACTTGAAGGAAAATTGGCCACTATTTTTATAAATTTAGCGACATATTGATTCAAGAATCTCATAAACACAAGTATGATAAGCGCATTTACACAATTGCATGCACACACATTCAAACACAGGGAGGGAGGAAAAGAGGGAGAGAGGAAGAGACAGCAAAAGAAAGAAAGAATAGTATTCCAAAATTTGTGAAAAACAAAGAGGTAACCTTGAAGACATTCAAAGGTGTTGGATGATGCACTCCAAATGAAGAACAAGGAAACTAATTACAACATGCTTGTAACCAAAACCATAGAGGCAAGACAATAATGGGGTAATAACTTTAGTGATGATGTAAAAATAATTCAACCTAAATTTCTACATTCAGTGCAATGAGCCTTTAAATTGAGGTTTCTGAGATAGGCAAAATATGAGAGAATTTATTTCCAGTATGCTTAAACTTAGAAAAATACTAAGGAGAGTTTTCTAGGAAACCTGAATATAAGGTAATGTAGAAATTTTGAATATATGTAAACAGAGTACAGAACTTAAATTAATGAAAATGATATGCTCCTCATTCTGATTATTTTAAGAAATAACCATATATAAACTATCTTATTTATGCTGTTGTGTGGCTCTAGTATGTTTTTTATTTGATCAACAGCATGTTTAATTTCTGTGATACCTGCTATTTTTCTATTTATTCTTTAAAATTCCTCTTTATGCTCTTCTACTTTCTTTTTCATCTCCTTTATGCCATTAGCCATCCCACTTATTTTATTTAGTAGAACTATATGAATATCTTTGATTAGTTGTTCAAACCTCTGTGTCTCCTCCGTGGTTTTATTTTGGTCTTTAGGCTGGCCTGTATCTGTCTGCATTGTGATATATTTAGTTTATCTTCTGTTGTTTTCATCACATGTAAATATTTTGATTGATTTTCTTTAGAAGTTGAAGCCTTGTGCTTGTGGGATGGGTGTGTGGCTGGATGCAGGCCATGGGGTGGGACACACCAGTGCAGTGAGACATTGCTGACCAGGTATAAGCACAGGTTGGGAATGCTATGCTGGTGGCTGTGAACATCAGTTTCCAGAGGCCAGGAAGGATGTAGCTCTGTGGGTACCTGGGTGTGGGAGGCCTGGTGTACACTGATCCAGGCATGGGGCCCTCTGTCCACATGCACAGAGCTATGGCAGTGGGTCAGCACTATGCCTGCATGAGCTAGAGGCAGATGTGCCTTGGCTGTGCAGATCAGAGCGTTCCTAGAGCTAGAGCGCATGGCTGCTGCTGAGCACATGCACCAGTCTAGGAATGCTGTAAATTGATGTGCAGAGCTGGGGGATGGAGGGACAGGGGCTGGCAGTGTGACTGTATGGGCTTGGGGCCAGTGTAGCCTGGGTATAAACGTATGTGCTGGCAGCCTTTGCACACTGGCAACAGCCTGTAGGGGGCAGGGACACTTGGAACCCAGGTTGTTGGGCAGGTGACAGGGTTTAGGTGTTTGAGGTATAGGGTGAATTGCAGGTCATGGGGCAGCACTGGTGAGGGTAGAAGGTTTAAGGAACACAGTGTGGGTTACTTCCTAGAGACTGCACTCCTGTGACCTACGGGTTAGGCTCCAGTTCTCTCAATTAATTTTGTTTGGAAGTAAAAATTGCAGCGATACATTTGTATACTGATTCAATGTAAGCATTGGTTTGGCTGGATGGTCAGGGATTAGAAAGGACAACATTGGAATATTGGTGACAAACAGCTCTGGGGGAGAGGTATTGCACAGATCATTCTGAAAGAACAAAACCGGGAATATATTTGTATCACAAGTGAATGCTCACCAGCAGGTGATTTCAGCAGAGGAAGACTTTAATAATCAAGTGCATAAGATGCCCTATTCTGTGGGTACCAGCCAGTATCCTTCCACAGGCTCTCCTACCATTGTCCAGAAGGCTCATGAGCAACGTGGCCATGATATCAGGGATGGGGATTCTATATGGGCTCAGTAACATGGATTTCCGTTCAATGAACAACCCTTTTTATAGCCACAGCTGATTTCCCAATCTTCCAGCAGCAGATGAACACTCAATCCCTAATATGCCACCATTTCCCCATTGAAATACTGCCATGATGGAAGATGGAACATTTTATGCAACTTGAATAAGCACATACTGTGGAAATGAGTTTGGCTTCTGTTCATGTCATGCTTCTGCGAAAACCACCATCGTGGATTCATGGAATGGCTAATAGACCTTAAAGGCATTTTACTCAGCTTTCATTCTCATCAAGAAAAACACTTCAAGCCAAATTAAGTGTGAGAATGATCACACACCCATGGAACTCACGGGTCTAACCATGTTCCCCAACATGGTGAAACCTCTGTATTTAGAGAATGGTAGAATTACCTTTTGAGGCTCAATTTCAGTATCAAGTGAAAGGCAACAACTTGCAGGGTTGGGGAAATTTTCTCTCACAGGTACATATTTTGTTATCACCATAGTTATCATGACCTGAGTCTTGTAATCACATCTGGAAAATTGTAAATGTCCACAGACACATCTGAAAGTATTGGTTTCTGGGGGAAGATGCATGTAAGCTCTGTCCTCTCAAATCTGTGGATGTGTGAGCTAGATCAGCAGTGTGTCATAGTTTTTTCTGCTGACCTTGACTACTTCACAGAAAGCAATAATGGGGAGAATTTCATAACATTTTTATAAATGCATTTATAAGACTTGAAAAAGTACATGGAGTAAGTGATTGGTACAAGCTTGAAAACTTAAAGGAAAGGCATTCATTTATAAGTGGTCTCAGGAATGCTCTTAGAGTAAGAGGCAAGACACTCTGACTCTGTTAAAGTAATCTTTTATTAATATTAACATATATAAAAATCAGTGTGTGTAATTCAGCGAAGACATTGTAAGTAAGAGCATCACACATCATAATTTCTGAAACTTAAAATAAGTTCATAGAGTTGGTGAATGAAGGCACAAAGGATGGATGGAAATATGTAATGCCCCTGGATCCTACAACTAAGCAAAGGTATTTTCTGTTCCTCCATTTCCCACTGAAGATGGAGGACATAAGTGCTGCTGAGTGGGGGTAGGATTTTCCATGGCTTTTTCAGAATAATAATTTATGCTGGGAAGGTCAGGGCTGCATAGGCGTAAGCAGCAATGCACACAGCATTTGATGGAGCTGTGCATTGAGGAGCAATAAAGAAATGATTTCTCCCAATTCCTTTGACTCTTTGGTCCAAAGAGGACAAATTCATTGGAGGAATGGAAAATAATCTAAATATTGATTTATAAAGATTTTTAATCATGAAAGTTATTTCCAGAATTACAAATTAATGCAAATTAGTTATTACATTTAGACTGATGGAAAATCATGTAGTACTTTATTGACTTGAAGATGTGGAAGCATAAAGCACTATGAGGGATGTAGGACTGGTAAGATGGAAGATGCTACAACCAATGCATTTTTCCTTACTGCATAAACTAGATGTGTTTAATACAGCAAGTATTTGAGAACAAATAATTTATTTGGGATTGATTCCAGAAGTTACTGGAAAAGAGTGTGCAAAAGAGATAGGCCATTGGGAGAGAGGAATTCAGCATATGATATTAAGTATGGAAACACAAAATCCCTGAATTTGACTTATTCTGGGAGTGAAGATGCGAATGGAAATCTACATCAAACACTGGGCATTGGGATTGGGGAACTGAGAAATTCACCACAAATGTAAGTCTTTCATTGAGATTATCTTTGTCAGTCAATAACTTCTTCATTCTCTTCTTGTTTCTGCAGCACGTGTACTAAATTTGAAATGATGCATTGAATATTAGCATGTCCCTTTTAAAAGAAGGACATGCACATTTGTGAAGGGTTCCATATGTTTGGACAATCAAAATAATAAATTCAGACAAACAGATGGAGAATAAAATGAAAAACATTATGTAGTGTCACAGGGACATGAGGAAAACAAGAAGAACATAAACATATATATTAAGGGTGTCCCAAAAGGAAAAAGAGGAGAGAAGGGGAAAAGGACAGAAAGAATGTTTGAGTAAATACAGGCTGACAGTTTTGCAGCTCTTATGAAAAACAAATATACATGTTCAAGAAGTAGCAACATATTCCAAACAAAACATATCCTAATAGGGCTACTCTGAGACACATACTAATCTGAAAATGATACATAAGAAACATTACGAAAGATCAACTATTTGAAGAAACTCATTGCAATAAAGGAAAAGAGAGATATAAATTAAATATGGTGTATAAAAGCCAAAGGACGAAAATAGCGGAAGTAAGTACTGCTTTTACAATCATAACACTAGATGCAAATGATGTAACCTCCAAAAACAAAAGGCATAGATAGGTCAAATGAACAAAAAAGAAATCATCCATTTTGCATTCATTTAGGCCCAGGTACACAAATGTGTTGAAAGTGAAAGTATGCAAAAAGATATTCCATACAAATAGTATTCAAAAAAGAGTTGGGCTAATTATACTACTATCAGACAAAATAGACTTTAAATCAAAATCTGCTATATGAAAAGAAGGAAGACACTATTTCTTAATAAATGGGACAATCCACCAAAAGAATAACAATCATAAATATTTATGCAAGTGATGATGGCACCCCAAAATACATAAAGCAAACACAGGCAAAACTAAAGGGAGTTAGACACCTCCACAAGAACAGTTGGAGACTTTGGTACACTACCCTCAGCAATCAAACATATAGACAGAAGATCAGTAAAGAGACAGAGGACTTGTATAATATAATGAACAAGGTAAAACTAATATATAACCATCCCTCAGCATAGTATGAACCCAAAAGCACTGAAAGCAGGGACTCCAACCCATATTTGAACACCAACGTTAGTAGCAGCATTATAGACAATTTTCAAAAGATGAAAGCAAACCAAATACTCATTCAACAATGAATAGATTCTTTAAATGTGATATATAAATGCAATTGGAATATTATTCAGTCTTAAAAAGAAAGAAATGTTGATACATGTGACATGGATGAACCTTGAAGAATGAGTGAAATAAATCATACTCAAATGGACAAATATTGTATAATCTCACTTATATGAAATAATTAGAATAAGAAAACTAGAGTCAGAATCTAGAATATAAGTAACCACAGGGTGGGTTTTGGTTGGAAATTAAGAGTTAATGTTTAATTTGTATAGATTTAGTTTGATTTTAAAGTTTTGGAACTGGATGGGGGTAATAGTGACACAATATTGTGAGTACAATGAAAACCAATGAATTATATATATGACTATGATTAAAGGGGAAAGTTTTGGTTGTGTGTATGTTACTAGAATAAAAACTTAATAAAATGTTGTACTGTATCACATAGTGAACCCTGTTGTAAATTATGGACTAGAATTAACAGTACAACAGTGTTTTCTTCATGAATTATAACAGATGTAATGCACTAATAGAAATTGGAAAAAATAGGGTATTATATTAGAAAAATACATCAACCTAAACCGTGGACTATATTTAACAGTATAACTTTAATATCTTTCATAAATTGTAAAAATATGTATCAACAAATGCAAAGTGTCAACATTAGGTGGGTATAGGGGAAAGCAATATTTTAAGAATTTTTCTGTGGACCTACAACTTATCTATTTAAAAATACTAAAAGTAATTAAGAAATAAGAAATTACACTGAAATATAGGGAATTCAGAGAAACTCATAGTATAAATCAATTCAAATTACTTGGAGTCACCATTTATCAATAGGGACTCAACAATTCTCTTTGCATAAAGGACAATGGCAGGCCTATTAGCAGTGCAATGCAAGATCTACAGAGTCTTTCTGAATTGGATTTGATTATATATCAGAGTCTTATAGCTCTTAGACATTTAAAATAAATGTGAAATAAATTGCGAAAATTAAAACTTACAGTCTCCCTAAGTAATATTTACAATATTTTACATGCTGAAAGTTCAGGAAAATAATCTAATTGCCTATTATTGCACTTATTACAACATGAAAATGCATATGTGTAAAGCTAATCCGTTTTAGAATTGGTTGGAATTATGCAATTTTATTGGAAACAATGATACTACTCATACAAAGAGGAATAAGTTAATGAATGATAAATTATACACATAGTGGACGACATGAAACTTTTAAAAAATGAGCTAATTTTGTAAGCAACTATACAATTTACAATGTATTTTCTTAAGAGAAAGAGCACAATGAAACGGAGTATCTATTATATATGATATGCCTCATAGAAGAAAAACAAAATTAAGAAACAAAATGCAAACATCTTCTTATTTGTGGAGAAAAACTATCAAAACAATAACCTGAAAATTTTGAGATTCATTACTTATAGGGAGTGAGGTTGGGGAGAGATAATGGGAGACTAGGTCTGGAGCAGTCAGTTGAGGTGCCGCTGTAACTTTGGAGTACAGGTTATGGTAATAACACCAAGGTATGTGGCAATGTTCAGTATATCCTAAATATAGAGTAAATTTAAAATCCATCAGGGTATGAGAAGCTCCAAATGGGATACAAGAAATGAGTTATATATTATCTAACTTTATTGAAAATGAATGACATAACCAGGATAAGTGATTGTAATGCGGTGGCAGTGTTCTCCCCTGCCATGCCGGAGAGCCAGGTTCAATTCTTCATGCCTGCCTATGCAGAAAAAAATGAATTACATAACCACACTGAAGAGAATAGATATAAATAACTAACAAGTGATTTTTGAAGAAGTATTTTGGTAATATACACTGCGGCTAATATACAAATGGAAGAACACAAGCATTATTCTCCAGGCAGAAATTCTGTTTTTCATAGAAGAATGGGTTTTGAAATCTGAAACCAATCTTTGCACATAATAGAACTGAACGAATAATTAAATATTTTGTGAGTTATGGGATCCAGGTTTCTCTCTGTCAGACAAAAAATTAAAAAATAATTTATATGGAAAGGGAGAAAGATAAATTAAGCCCTGATGTGTTGAATAGTATCTGTATCATATATTATCCTGTTTTAATATATATAGATAGATAGATGAATAGATCAAGAAATAAATGTAGGTCTGTGTACACGTATTAGTATACATACACATATTTTCCATATCTGACTATTGAAAGAGCTAGGGCCAATCATGTCCTTGTAGCAATCACCAAGCTAGACACAAGATTCTTCAATTTATAAAAAAGTGTGTTGGTTTTCTCCTTGGAAAAAGATATGTGAAGAAAAATAACAAGATGAACCTGGGATCACTTTTAGTGCAAGGAAGTAAAAAGTGTCCACAACTGACAGGAGCATGGATAAAGGATGTGGGAACCAGCTTGAGGCAATTTCAACAGACAGAAACAGACTAATTTAAGCCATAAAATACATAATGAAAACAGTGGAATATAGCCAATAACAAAAATAATCATGGGGCATGCCATGGTGGCTCAGCAGGCAGAGCTCTTGCCTGCCATGCCGGAGATCTAGATTCAATTCCTTTGGGATAATGCAAGCATTCTGGCATAAAAAATCATAAATCCATTCTGATATGATTAAATAATTCAACAAATATCCTCCAGAAAGAGCCAGCCCTATTGACATCTTGATTTATGACTTTCTGACCTCCAGACCTGTAAGGGAATATATTTCTGTGTTTTTACAGTCATCAACTTTGTGGTAAGTCTTATTAAATTCAAGAAACTGTTACAGTGGGAAATGGAAAAATCACCACAAAATCAACATCAGTTATAATTCTAGTACTAACTATCTCAATGGAAGCTAAAATTAGGAGGCCAAAGAATGATTAGTGTTCCAGTTTGAAGCTGTTATGCACAGCAGAAAAGACATGCCCTTTTGCTAATCTAATTTTGCGGGGTGAGACTTATTGTTTAAGGTGGAACCTTTTGGTTTGATTACTTTCACAGATATGTGATACACATATTTGTGGGTGTGGACTTTTGATTATATGGAGATGTGACTCCAACCATTCAAGGTGGGAATTGATTGATTTTCTAAAGAACTTTAGAAGGGGAAATCTTTTGGAAAAATCTTCAGAGCCAACATCAGGCCAAGATGTTTGAAGATACAAAAAGAAGTGCAACCAGGGGAGTTGGTTGAATCCAGAAGTGAAGTGACCAGAAGATACCAGCCATGTGCCTTCCCAGCTAGCAGAATTTTTCTGTATCTATGGGCTTTCCTTCAGTTAAGGTATCTTTGCTTGGATGCCTCATTTTGGGCATTTACTAAGACTTGGAAATGTAAACTAGCAATAAAATGAATTTCCTTTTCCAAAGCTGTTCCATTTTTGATATATTGCATTCTGGCAAGCTTTGGCAAACCACAAAATGAGAAACAGAATGCTTCCATTATCCCAAAGGAACTTTGCTGAAGTACAATTGTCCTCAGTTGGAGGATCTATGTTTATCAGTGCTGTTTCCTCCCTGAAGCCATCCTATATCTATCTATTAATCTCAAACATATACTTGAGTTGATTATAAAGTCTAATTTGAAGCCTCCTTTGGCCCAGAAAATCTGATTCCTGGGGAGTCAGCAGTGAACAAGAATGAAAAACATGTTTGTTCTCAGAAGGTCACAGTTGTCTGTAAAGAGTTATTCAGGGCAGCATAAAAATGCTGGAGATTAGAGATTATTTCCGTATGGCTCTTATCATGGAAAATCATATAGACACAAAAGGTAAAATGAGAAAGGTTTGCCATGTCCCCACAAGTGACTGAGCTTTAAACAAAGTGGCTGAGTGTGAGGAAGCTTCCAGTTACATGCAGCAAGGGCCCTAATTATCAGATGGAAACCTGTCATAAGCAGCTACACAATAAAAGTGCATCATAGGACTAGGGTGTGTTACCTCAGTGTATATTTCTCATAGAAATGCATTAATTTATTCCAATATGCTAGATATGCAAGGAGATATATGAAATTGATTTTAAATATAACACATAAAATTAAAAGAAACTTAACTCATACAGAGGTAAATATGTATGCCTGCAGGAATGCATATGGTTGGCTGGGGTTGTCTTCACAGAGGAGTTCAGGGAGATAAAGTTGGTTGATAATCATACAGACTACTTTATTCTCATTGACAGTTCTGCTAGTTTGTCTATTGATTATGAGAGAACATTGTTGAAATATCTAACTATACTTGTGCATTTAATAAATCTTGCAGTACTGTCAGTTGTTTTTTTTCTAACAGGAAATCATCAATAATTTTTAATAGATGTTTAGTACTATCATGTTTAATTGGTAAACTATCAGCTCATGATTAAGAAAGTACATCTCTCTACATAGTAATTGCTGGGAAATATGGAACATGTGTTCCATGATAAATGTACTCTAACATTTCAGTCATCTAAGCCTTTGGAACCCCTCATCTACATAATACCAGGGCATTTCTACCATTTCAACCTCAGGTACTCTTGCCCATCTTTTGACCTGTGTTTCAGCCAAACACCCAAAGCGTTCACACCCTTTCTAACCCTTCTAGCTACAAGATTGAATTCACAATCCCTGCTTAGTGGGCTTATGTAAGTTAATTTAGCTTGATTCAACTTTATATTCCTTCTGCCATTATCCCAAACCTTTAATATGAATTCCCACAAAAATCCCATTATTTCCATCTATATACATTTGAAAACTCATGCAGTTGTTTTGAAATCTAGTATATCTCCTCATGGGTCACAAATTGCATTTCGCCTCTTGGTGTCTGTTGGGCTTTAATGTAGTTATAGATCTTGAATAAATGAAGAGTGGTGTGTGTGGGTCATGCAAATAATTAGAAGTGTGTTTCCAGCCAATTACCTCAGAGTATTGCATTGCAGTTTCATCCTGTGAAACAACATTAATCACTCCACAGAGAAGAGTGAGTGCTTTTTTCCCAGGGGTTGGTTATAGGTTTAACAGGCACTGAATGTTAATCTCTGTAGACAGAGGTGGGATGGCAGACTCCTCAGGCTGGCCTGGATTTTTTTTTGACAGTTTCCCCAGGACAGACAATTACAGCTCTATCTAGCAAAGACTCAGCTGGATCCACAGATTCCATGTTCCCACTACCAGTGCTATTAACCCAAATTTTCCCCATCCCAAGTTTCTGGTTCCCATTCTTTCCCAATCAAAGCATCAGTTTAACAACAGACACCATGCAAGGTTGAGAATTTCATTGTAAATCTGATTCTTGCACAGTGACACCCTTTGTGTGGTTTTCAAAGATCTCAAGACTCCAATCACAGAAATTGAGATGTTCTTTCAGGGTACAAAATGTTTTCTTTTAGGGCACACAAGGTCAAGCAGGGAGAAAATATCTTCCAGAAACTAAAAGAAAACAAATAATATCCTTTCTTCCTACAAACTATCTTTCCAAGTCTCTGTGATAGACCATGTTATTTTTGGGCACTTAGTGCCTCCTGGTGGACGCAAGTACTTCCTGCATCCCAGTTCTTCCTGTGCACTCCAAAGGATTTTGTCTGAGTTCACCCTAATTCCCCTCACTTTATCCCTTTCACAGTAATCTAAGTCCACCTCCACATCAGTCATGGAGCTAAACTGCCTAGGGTAGTGATTCTCCCCCATTCACAAACCTCCTACTTACATTATTATTATCAAATATGCATGCGTTTCACAGGTCTGTTTTCACAAATCCACACATGTATAACTGATTTTTAAAAGTAACCCACAGGAAAAAAAAAACATTGACCTACAGAAGGGATGCTTTCTTCATCTTACTCTTTGGGAAAATCATTGTCCTTCATTCTGTTCCACAAGGAGATCAGGTGGTACAGCCAGGGCGTAGTCTTGTCCAGAGATTTGAAATTTCTTAGGAGCCCTCGCCTCCTGTCCTTCTGAGTGTCCTTGCTTAATATCCCAGGTGTGTTGTATCTCACTGATCCTGGAAGTCTGTTCAATAACATTAAAGTGAGAACTCTGAGTCCCAGCAACAAGGTAAAGTCCCAGAGCCTTGCAGAACTGGCAGATATGGAAGAAACTTTGGTCAGAGTAGGAACCACAGATGTCCAAGGGGTGCAATAAGCTCCTTACTAGCACCCTTGCACCTTCCCAAAGGCTGGGCCTCCTTATACATGGGCCCTGAGCACACCTTGTAGGGTGACTAGTGTCCCACTGACTTCCTCACCCATATCTCCTCTTCTGTGATGACTCAACAATAGGGAGAAATGGTTTCGTTGTTGTCCTAGGTGATGGTGATCCCCATTCATGGTGCCTGTGTATGTGTATCCCACGCCCTCACATTGGATGCTCAAAACTTCCTTGCCACTTTCCCTGAGTTTGGAAACCACTGGATGCCTACTGCGTGTGGACATGTATCCTGAGATTTCTCAGGGGACTGCAGAAACCCTGAGACACTCACAACCTGTCCTGTACACTTCCAGCTGCACATCACACTCGACATTGAAGATTCCAGGAAAGGAAGACTGAGAACACCAATCACAAAGAATTCACCATGTCTATGACTACACTGATATTACCTTGAGAAATGGACAGGAAGAGAGCCAATCTAGAGAGTTTTCACAGTTTGTTCCACTGGGATTCAGTGAATGATGTGGAGATGCTGGAGAACTCCTTTCTTGGGGCTGGAAGAACAGTGAACATGGGGGCTTTTCGTCTATACACAGCATCGGGCTACACATTGTCCTCTCCACAGGCAAGGAGCAGATGTACTTTGTGTTGAACTGAAAACCGTCATTGGCTACACAGTGAAGGGACTCTGAGCTGTGCCTGGGGTTGATGGGATGGTCGCTGGGATCCCCGCAGCTGTTGAGGAATCTGGATGTCTGTGCCAAACCCACTTTTTACAGAACCAGCTGCTACTTAATGGTTCCTGTATTCATTGCTGGTAAACATCATTCTACGTTCTGATCAGTTATGTGTAAAACATATTGCAGCATGAAATATGATTGATGTTTTTTTCCATAATGAATTGTAGGAAGAACGGGTAGGTGATTAATAAAGAACAGGGGAGTATGCGGTTGACCTGAGCAGCGTTTTCTGTTAGGAAAATTGAAAAAAAGAAAAGAGAGCAAAAAAAAAAAATAGAACACCGCAAAAAAAAAGAGAAGAGAGCAAATGATATAACTAGAATATTTGTGCCTGTAATAATTAAGAACATGTCCAAAATTGAACATGCCAGCTCACCATTTCAAAAAACTCTAGGAAAGTTGAAGTATCAGAGTGGGGTAGAAAATCACCCCAGTGCAACAGAATGAATGTCTTACAATCATACTCAAAGAGCAAATTTTGAAGGAATCATAAGAACATTGTCTACAAGTAGGTCAGGACATTAATTGAAATAAGACATCTTTTCATGAATGTTTGTGGCAGAAAATGGACTGATGTCTTTAAAGACTGGCAAGAAATTAGTGCATATTGATAATTCTGTTACTTGAGAATATGTCCTAAAAATAATTTCATTCAGAGGAAGTTGTGTTAGCTGAATGCTTGTTCAGTGGGGAATAAATGAAAAAGAGCCAGTGAAAGTGTAATTCCAGCTGTCACATACTAAAGAAAATGGTAAAAGGCAATTATCTACTAGAAGGAAAATTGCCTCAGATTGAAGGGGAATAATAAAGGAAAAAAACAGAGGTAAATATAATGTCAGAATCAAGCAATAATTTTAATGTTGCATGAGGTATAAATAAGGGGACTAGAATTAGCACCCAAAGCAATGGTGTGATTCAGGTTGGAATACAGTTAAATTGCAGTCAAGTACATAAAATTATCATACTTCATAGTAAAAAGGCAAAGCTAAGCATCATTAGACATTAGTAAACAAGAAATTGTATTTCTACATTTTGTTACAGCATGAAATGGCCAGTGAAGTCTGTCTGTCCACAGGTTATCAGAGGGAAAAATTTGTAGGATGCAAAATAATCCACAAGCCATAAGAGGAATTATGGAGTAGGGAAAAGAATATGGCAGAACATGGCATTAGGAGGCAAACTAAAATGGTATGGGCCTTCAAAATATAGGCACAACTACATTAAACTTTGACTCCATTTGCAACAAAAAGGAAACATTCAAAGTTTGGAGAAAAATCTTTAATTTGACATTGAGCTATTAATAAATTTTACCTTCCACCATAAGCAGCGAGAAAATTGGACAAACGTTAAACATCTGTTTTGTAATATTGGGTACAAGCAGAGGACCCCCTTTTTTGAAAAGTGTAGGGTCTTTGTCTAGAGGTGGAGTGTCATTTCATCACGTCAAGAGTACCCACAAAAAAACAGGGTTATCACACTTAGGATTGACCTTGATCACCTGGCTGAGGTCATGTGATCAGTTTTCCCCAATGCAAAGAGATTGTTTTTACTCCTTCTCATAATTAACTCTTTGGAAATAAATCAAACCACTTCTTTTTATTACAATAAATATAGAAGTCATAAGGCAGGGTGAAGGAGAGAGTCCCAGGAGATAACCTTTCCTCGCAGAGCAGAAAAACAGTCAACAGACTCCAAAAATAAATTTAAAAAACAAATAAAAAACACTACTTCCTTCCTCAGCAAACACTTACTTCCTGTTTTTGGTGGTGTCTCCTGTGTTTGGTGGGTCCTGAGCGCCCCCTGTCGATACCCCCTGCAGGAGAAATTTGTGTTTGGTCTCAGGATGACTTCCCCTTACTATGTGTTGTTGCCTAGTAATACATAACTGTGTTATCAGCGGTCCTACCCATCAGCTGCAGGGTGAATTTATTCTTGGATATACCCCAAAACGTGGACCATCAGCTCTTAAAGAGATGGGTTATAGCAGATGTCCCAGAATAATATGTAAACATAACCCATTGAAATATCTTTTTCAGGGGCTAATGCATCCATTTTCAGCAGTAATAGCTGTTGAAGGGAAAACCAGAAACAGCACAGATGAAGGACAGGGTCTGTGAGGCCTTCACTGATCATGTGACTGCCTCTTGCAAATGCCCCTGGGAAAAGACACCTGGCATGAAGGAGAAACTTAGTGAGTTACAAGTTGGCACTATAGTCCATGCCTGTTTCTGAAATCCTGAGGATTAGGATGAGGACACCCGGCAGATGAGGAGACACAGAAATTGCAGGGCTTTCTCCTTGATGAGACATTCTTCATGAGAACCCTAGTCTAGAGAAACAAGATTGTTTCTTTCTTCCCTATGTATCTTGAACAGGTATTTGAATGTGTGCATTCCTACAAGAGGGAAGAATGATAAGAATGCAGACAAGGACTGTCCCTTAATGCAACCATATCCTCTATTCTCCCATGCCTGATAGAGAAGAAACTTATTTTGATAACATATATAATTGGATGCCCTAAGAAGAGAACATACATTCCATCACTGGAACTGCTTTTCCTGATTCTGTTGTTGAGGTAATATATTAATATACAGCCATGCTAATTACTAATGAAGATAGATTTTGGAGTATGAAGAAAACTTTTCTGAAATTCATCAGTAAAACACTGTGGGAAAGAAAACCAAATAGGAAATTTCATAAGCATTAAGAGAAAATTGATTAACTTCAAATAGGTTGTAAAAATGTATTTAAATCAAACTTCCTAGCATGGAAGTTCATAGGTAGATACAGTAATTGAGAATTCCAAAATCTGATCGGAAATTAGTGTTAGGCTAAAATTTTGTACCCATGAAATGAAACATCAAGATACTTTTGTAGAGCCAAAAGTATTTTAATGGAATGCATATTTAAAAAAGAGAGACACTTGGATTGTTTACCAGCTGTCCTACACCTACAGGAAATAATTTTTTTTTCATAGGCAGGCACCAGAAACAAACCCAGGTCTCTGGTACAGCAGATGAGAACTCTGCCACTGAGCCACCATTACCCAGGAATTATTTTAAAGTAATATGAATTGGATCCTTGGTGGAAAGTGGAAGATTAAAGGATAAGTGATTAGTACAATAAATTGAGGCTGAATATTTAAACATAAATAATGTTGAATTGATGAAGAATTAATAACATAGTGTTGAGTTGTATTTAAATAACAAGAATACAATTGACATGAAAATGTCAATTTGTTTCCCTTCTGTGTTGACAGGACTGACTGTCTTAATTCCAAAGAATATAAAATGAAAACGGAAAAATGGTAACTTTGGAATGGAGAACACTGACAGATTCCATCTTAACCGACAATCAACTGCATTATCACCATGTTAAAGAAAGCTATAGCATGTATTCCCTGATAGGATACTATGAGAAGGACACTGTACTGGTGGTCTTCCTCCCTAATCATGAGATAACGTCAGAAAAATCTCAACTAAGGGACATTCTACAAAATATATCATCAGTTCTCTTAAAAAGTGTCAACACAAGGACAACAAAAGAAGAAGGGGAACAATTCATACAAGAAAACTAAGAAAACCTGATGACATAACTAAACACGACATGATGTGTTGGATTAGATACAGAACAGAGAGAGGACATGAATGGAAAATCTATTAACTCAATGAAGTATGTTGTTTAATATTATTGTTTATGCTATTATTATTATTATTAATGATATGATATTGGCTTGTGTCATAGAAACTTAAGCTATTAACAGTATGGGAATCTAGATGAAGTCTCCACAGGAAATATGTGTGCTATTTTTGGAACTCTTTTCAAACTATTTTCTCTCCCCAAATATTTAAAAGTAAAAGCACAGGGAAACATCAGAACCTGCAACAGTAAATAGAGACTCTTTGCCTCAGGTTTCAATCAGTTCCTGGCTGCAGTGGAGATGTGTTCTTTATTTATTCATCAGAATCAAAACATTATTCCTGGAAGCTGTCACTCACTGTAGCCAGCACTATCAGAGTGCAGGTGAAGCTGGGGTCATTTTCAGGTAGGATCATTCTTGCACCCATGGCCAGCCTACTCCTCTCTGGTTCTTTAGGTGGTCAGTAATGAAGTCCACACGATGTGGAAGCTGTTGCCTTAGACCAGAAATAAGTAATCATGATCTTCAAACCACATTGTTTCATCATCCAACTATCCATCATCTATATGATTATGGTGGATGTGTTCAAGGATAAGTCTCATGGGAAAAGTGCTTAATTCTGTTCTGGGAACCTGAGAAGAAATGAAGAAAACTTAGAGCACATCATCACTGACTGTGACGGTTTGGAATGGTATCTCAAGAAAACATGATCTGAAAATTAATCAATTTCTGTTGTATTGAACCCAATATAAGTAAGACCTTTGGATGCAGTAACTTCAGTTAAGGTGTGTCCCACCTCAACCAGGATAGGTCTTAATCCTTTTACTGGAGATGTTTATAAATAGAATGAATTCAGATATGAAAGAGTGAAAGCCACAGGAGAAAGATACTGAAATAGAACCTGGAAGAGAGCAGCGGATGCTTCTATGGGTCTTGCCATGTGTCAGAGTATCCAAGGATCACTGGCAAGCAGTCTTTGTGAAGAAAGTTTTGTCTTGATTATTACTTGATTTCTGCATTTTCCTGACTTCAAAACCATGAGCAAATAAATTTCCATTTTTTATCCAATTATTTCATGGCATTTTGCTTTGAGCAGCCTAGGAGAAAAGAGATAAATCCCTGACATGCTTTTTAATTTCTGGAAAGGAGAAATAGGACATCATTCTAGAGAAAAATAGAGAGGTAAATAGTGACCTATAGAAAATGGAAACTTCTCTGATAACTCACACCCCAGGATGAAAAAAAAAGCTACCATGTGAAGAAAAGACAGGAAGACATCCATGCTTAGGAGAGCAGCTGGTAGAATTCCCTAAGGTAGAACAAATCTGTTACACTTTTAGGATTAATGGCAGTCCAGGTTGCAAGATTGCCCCTCTGAATTTCACATCACTCTTATGCATTAATGTCTCTGTCTTCCACTGACTTTCACAGTTATATATACAATGATTATTCAAGTTTGCTATTAAACAAAATTAAAATGTATATAAAAATAACAAACAAATGAACAAGCACTAATGAACCCTGCAAGTTCCTGAAATGCTGACACCTCTGTGCCTATCAAGCCTCTCTCAAGAGCCTGTGAGCTTATCTAAAAGCTTTCACTTAGCATCTGCACTTAAAAACTACAAGGCACATGATGGAATGCACATCTAAACCCCTTCAACAAATATTTTCTATTCTTTCTCTTCTTTGTCGGGGATTTCCAAACTCCATTCTTTTTTATTCACTTATTTTTTCCTTTTCTCTCTGACTTCACTCAACATAATATGAGGGTTCACCCATGTTGTCATATGCTTCAACATTTTATTTATCCTTACAGATGAACAGTATTCAATTGTACTTTATAACACATTTTGTTTATTCATTGATAAATTGATGGACAGCTGGATTGTTTCCATCTTTTGGCAATTGTGAGTAAAGCTGCTATGAATATTGTTGGGCAAATGTCAGTTTGTGACCCTGCTTTCAGTGCTTCTGGTTAAATATCTAATAGTGGGATTGCCACATCATGTTGTATTATATATTTTTTAGCTTCCTGAGCAACTTCTAAACTCTCTTCCACAGTGGCTGTACAGTCTATATTCCCAAGAATAGTGAATAAGTCATCCTGTTTCTCCACATCCTCTTCAATGCTTGTAGTTTTCTGTTTTTTGTCTTTTTTTTTAATTTGGCCATTCTAGTAAATGAGTTATGATATCTCATTGTTAGTTTGATTTATGTTTCACTAATTGTCAGTGATGTTGAGCATCTTCCCATGTAATTTTTAGCGATTTGAAGACACTTTTGTAAAATATCTATTTAAGTCTTTTGCCCATTTTAAAAATTGGTTTGTTTGTCATTTAATCATTGAGTTGTAGTATATCTCTATATGTCCTGGATATTAAAGCCTTATCATATAGGTGGTGTTTCAGTTTGCTACAGCTTCTGGAGGGTAATATACCAGAAATAGAGATTTATTAACTCACAACTTACAGTTCTTAATCCATGAGAATATTAAGGAATCAATAAGATGAGGCCTGGACTCTGAAAAAAGACCAGTGGGATCTGGCACACCTCTATCATCTATCATATGGGTTCCGTGTGTTCCAGTGCTTTCAGCTTCTGCTTTCAGTGGCTTTCTCTCTGAGATTCTGTGGACCTTCTCTCAGCTTATCCAGGAATTGTCTCTCTAAGCTCTCTAAGCTTTCTCTGTATCTTATTCGTTCATAAAGAACTACAGTAAAAGGATTAAGACCTATGTTTAATGGGATGTGTCTCATCTCAATTTAAATAAATTAACCAACATATTACACCCACAATAAGCTGTTCCCACAAGAATGGGTTAAAAGAATATAGCCTTTTCTGGGGTACATAATAGCTTACAACTAACACATATCATTTCAAATTATTTTCTTACATTTTATAGGGTACCTTTTCACCATCTTAATGAAGTCCTTTCATGCTGAAGAATATTTATAATTGAGGAGGTCATATTTAACCATTATTTCTTTCATTACTCATGATTTGGTAATAAGGTCTATAAAGCCATCATTTACTACAAGATATTTAAGATGCTTACCTCATATTTCCTCTAGAAATTTTTTCGTGGTTCTGTGTTTTATGTTTTTTTATTGGTCTATTTGATATTAATTTTTATGGAAAGTATGAGTTAGGGGCCCTGATTCACTCTTTTGGATACAGATATTCAGTTCTTCCAACATTGTTGCCTGAACAGTTGACTTGGTCTCAGTAGGGTGGACTTTGCAGCCTTATCAAAAGTCATTTAGTCATAGTTGTGAGTGTCTATATCTGAACTTTCAGTTCAATTCCACTGGTCATTATGTCTATCTTATGCCAATAACATGCTGATTTTACCATTGTTGCTTCATCTTCATTTCTCTTTTTCAAGATGTTTTGGGCTATTCGTGGCCCCTGTACTTCCGAATATATCTGGTAATTGGCTTTTCCAATTCTGTATAGTAGATTAGGATTGCATTGAATTTGTAATTCAATTTAGGTATAATTGACACCTTATAAATACTTAGTATTCCAATCAATGAAATTGAATGTCCTTCCATTTATTTTGGGATTTGATTCCTTTTAAGACTATTTCATGGTTTTCTGAATACATGTCCTTTACACATTTGTATTTTTTCCCTGATATTTGATGGTTTTAGTTGCCATTGTATATGGATTTTTCCACATGATTTCCTACTTAGATTACTCCTTACTAATGAATATAAGTAAGCAACCAGCCACTTTGCTGACCTCATTTTATCACTCCAGTAGTTTGCTTTTTTTTATAAATATATCCAGACTTTCTAGGTTTAAGATACTATCATTAACGAATAGTGATCATTTTACATTCTTCTTCTGATTTGGATGTTTTGTATTTCTTCATCAGCTTAATTTCTGTAGTAGATTCCTAGCACAATGCTAAGTAACTTTGTGAATACTTGTCTTGATCCAAATCTTAATAGGAAAGCTTTCAATCATTTAAAATTGAATATGATGTTAGCGTCCACTTTCCATATATGTCCTTTATTGTGTTGGGGATGATTCCTTCAATATCTATTTCTGAAGTGAATTCATAAAGAAAGGGTGTTGGGTTTTGTCAGATAATTTTCAGCATCAGTTGTGCAGATCCTAAAGTTCTCTTTTGATTTACTAATTTAGTTTATTTTGTTAATTGATTTTTTGTATCAAATCACCTCTGCATACTGGGATAAAACCCACTTGATCATGGTGAAAATATTTTAATGAGCAAGTGGATTTGATTAGGAAGTTTATTCTTGAACATATTTGCATCTATATTCATTTGAGAAATTGGTCTAAAATTTTCCTTTCTTGAAGTATCTATCTGACTTTGATATCACAGTGAAGTTGGTTTATAGAATGGGCTATGTAGCATCCCATTCTCTTGAATTTTTGGAAGAGTTTTAGCAGATTTGGCATCAATTTTCTTGGATGATTTGTAGCATTATCCTCTGAGGCCATCTGTTCTGGACTATTCTATATTGGAAGACTTTGTTGACTCTTTTGATCTCTTTGCTTGTGAATGATTTGTTGAGGTCATCTATTACTTCTTGAGTCAGTTTACCTCGTTCTGTGATTCCAGAAAATTGTCCCTTTCATCTAAACTGTTTGTTTGTGTACACTTTCTTCACAGGATTTCTGAATGTTTATATTACATTGTAGTTGGTAATAATGTTCCTCCTTTCAACTCCGATTTTCCTTGTTTACATCTTCTCTTTTATATTGCTTTGTTAGTGAATCTTAGGATTTGCCCGTTTTGTAAATCTTCTCACAAAACCAAGTTTTTGTTTTGTCCATTCTCTCATTTTTTTCTTCTCAATTTCATTTATTTCTGCTCTAATCTTTATTATTCCATTCTTCTGTTGCTTTGAATTAGCTTGTTGTTCTTTCTCTAGTTTCTCCAGGTGCTCACTAGGTCTTTGATTTTAGCATTTTTTAAATACATGTACTTAGGGTTATAAATTTCTCTCTCAGCAGTGCCTTTTCATCATCACATCAGTTATGATACATTATGTTCTCATATTCAAGGTATCATGATATTTACAGACTTATCTTGCAATATTTTCTTTCATCACAGATTAAGAGTTTGTGGTTCATACTCCATAAATCTGTGCATTTTCCTATCCTCTCCGTGTTGTTGGCTTCTGGCTTCGTTCCTTTATGAGCATAGAAATTTCTTTGTATAATTTCAGTCTTTTAAAATGTATTAGGAACTTTTTTGCAAATCAGCATATCTTCAATCTTATAGAATGATCCATGAGCACTGGAGAAGATTGTATATCATCCTGTTTGGAGATTCATTGTTCAGAATTGTACTACAAGGTCAAGCTCATTTACAATTTTAATCAATTTTTTTGTTTTCTTGTTCATTATCTGGCTATATATTCTACCTATTGGTTTGAGTGGTGGATTAACATTTACAACTTTTATTGCAAATACTTATAATTCCCCCGTTGGTTTTCCAAAGGTTTGCCTCCTAAATTTAGGGCCCCTGGTTAGATGCATAATTATTTAGGAGTGTTATTTCTTCTTGGTGGATTGCCCTTTGAAGCAATATAAAATGAACTACTTCATTACTTCTAATATTTTTCAGCACGTGCATTCTATTTTACACAATATTAGCATAGTTTCCCAACCTTTATTTTGGATACTGTTTACATGGAATAACTTTTTATCCTTGTGTCTGAGTTTCTTGTTGTCAGCATATAGATGGACCATATTTTTAATCTATTCTATCAGTTTGCATATTTTGATTGAGGAGTTTAATCCATCAACATTAAATACTATTAATGTGAAGGCAGCACTTAATTTGACTATTTTATCTTTTGGCTTTCATATGTCACATGTTATTTTTCACTGTTTTTAAACATTTAGTTACATTTACTGGTCCTCTTCCTTTTAATACTCCCCTCCAAACCTCTCCATCAGTCTTTCCTTCAACCAGTGGGACTCCTTTTAATATTCTTGAAAATCAGACTCGGAATCTTATAGTTAGAGTGGCAGCTTTAAAACTTAAACTGAAATCTCAGTCTTGCACTGTGTCTGCCATTAAAGTGAAGCCATTGATTGGAAAAGAGAGGGACCCTGAAAAATGGGATGGTGATATATGAATTGATAATGATGTTGGCAGAGAGGTTGAAACCCTAGGTCATGCTGTGACTTCTCTAGAATACCCTGTAATGGTCTGACCTGATGACATAGCTGCCCCACCTACAGTCTGCCCTGAGGAGTTGGCCACCCTAGGTTCACCTGAAGGGATTAGACCTAGAGTGAGTAATCATGGAGGTACACTATAGTCCAAAAGAATTGCATGAGTTTTTCAATTTATTCAGACAAAAATCAAGGTAATATGTGTTTCAATGGATTTTAAGGTTGTGGGATAATGATAATGGTGGGAGGAATATAAAGCTGGATCAAGCTGTATTACTGTATTTATTTATATGGACCCAGTAAGCAGAGATTCTGCATTCATGTTATAGCTTGGGGGTAAAGATTGTATGGATGGTTGGCGGAAACATGAGTCAAAAGGTCGCTAACATTACCTGAGGTTGAAATGCCAGAACTGCCCTGGTATAATATAGATGAAGGGATCCAGAGGCTTAGAGAGAATGTAATGTTAGAGTGGATTTATCATGCAAAGCCTGCTCTTACACTCCATGAATGTCCAGAGGAGGCACCTTTTACCAGAACTGTGAGAAATAAATTTGTGAGACTGTCGCCATCATCTCTGAAGAGCTATGTAGTTGCAGTTCTCTGTAGGTCAGATATTACAATGGGAACTGCTGTCACTTAGCTGTAATCCTTAAATACAGTGGGGTTGACTGGATTCCAAGTTGGCAGAAGCCAGGTGGAGCACTTAATTGCCAAAGACAAGGTGGACGTGGCCATCATAATAGACAGCAGTCTCAAAGCAGGAGTCTAAATAATCTGACTCACAGAGACTTGTGGCGTTAGCTAGTAAATCATGGGGTACATAGTAGTACAATAGATGGACAGTCCACTAAATTCTTGTTTGAGCTGTATAAACAAAACTTTCCTAGCTCAAATGGACAGAACTTCAACTTGAATTACAGAAACAGAGAGGCGCATCTCCTTAATCAATTTCCAGAATTGAGACATTGTACAGACCCAGAGCCCCTTGAATGAGCAGGAGGCCAGGTCCCTTAGCGAGAGAACCCTGTTATTCTGTCACAAATTTGTACTGTTAATCTTCCTTCAAGCCTTCCCCAAGGAGACAAATGGGGTTCAATCAGGGTAACTTTTCATTAGGGAAAAGGAAATGATCACGTATTTTGGAGATTATTAGACACTGGCTCAGAAGTGACATTAATTCCATGGGACCTAAAATGTCACTCTGGCCCATAAGTCAGAGTGGGGTCTTATGAAGGTCAGGTGATTGATGGAGTTTTAGCTCAGACCTGTATCACAGTGGGTTCAGTGGGGCCCTGGACCCATTCTATAGTTATTTCCCCAGTTCCAGAATGGATAATTGGAAGAGACATACAGAGCAACTGGCAGAATCCCTACATTAGTTCTCTAAATCTTGGAGTGAGGGCTATTATGCTGAGAAAGGCCAGGTGGAAACCACTAAAACTTGCCCCTACCTAGTAAAATAGCAATACCAGATTCTTGGAGGGATTGCAGGGTTTACTGCCACTCTTAAAGATTTGAAGAATGCAGTGGTGGTGATTCCCACCACATCCCCATTGAACTATCCTATTTGGCCTATGTGGAAAACAGATGAGTCTTGGAAGATGACCTTGCATTATTGTAAGCTTAACCAAGTGATAACTCCAGTTGCAGCTGCTGTACCAGATATGATAATATCGTTTGAGCAAATCAGTACATCCCCTGGGACCTGGTATGCAGCTATAGATCTGATAAATGCCTTTTTCTCAATAACTGTTATTAAAGACCATCTGAAACAGTTTGCTTTCAGCTGGCAAATTCAGCAATATACTTTCACTGTCCTGCCTCAGGGGTATATAAATTCTCCAACCCTTCATCATTATCTTGTCCTCAGGGAGCTTGATCATTTCTCCCTCCCAGAAGACATCACACTGGTCCATTATATTGATGCTATCATGTTGATTGGATCTAATGAGCAAGAAGTAGCAACTACTTTTAATTTATTGGAAAGGCATTTTTGTGTCAGAGGATGAGAGATAAATCCAACAAAAATACAGGGGATTTCCACCTCAGTGAAATTTCAAAGTGTCTGATGGGGTGGGGAATGCTGAGTTATCTCTTCTAAGGTAAATGATAAGTTGCTGCATCTGGTCACTCTTAAAATCAAAAAGAGGCACAACACCTAGTTAGTCTCTTTGGATTTTGGCCACAACATATTCCTCATTTTGGTGTGCTACTCTGGCTCATTTATCAAGTGACAAGAAAAACTGCCAATTTTGAGTAGGGAATTGAACAAGAGGAGGATCTATGAGATTTCCAAGGTAACTTATAAGCTGTTCTGCCACTTGGACCATATGATCCAGCAGATCCAATGGTGCTGGAAATGTCAGTGGCAAGTATAGATGCTGTCTATAGCCGTGGGCAAGCACTTATAGGAGAATCATAATGCAGACCCTTAGGATTTTGGAGCAAAACCATACCATCTGCAGCAGATAACTATTCTCCTTTTGAGAACCAGCCTTTGACCTTCTACTGGGCCTTTGGAGACTGAATGCTTTAACATGGGCCACCAAGTTACCATGAGACCTGACCTGTCTATCACGAGCTGAGTATTGTCTGACCCACCAAGCCAAAAAAGATGGGTGTGTGCAGCAGCACTCAATAATAAAATGGAAATGGTATATACAAGATAGGGCCAGAGAAGGTCCTGAAGGCATAAGTAAGTTACAGGAGGAAGTAGCCTAAATGTCCATGGTCTGTACAATTGCCATATTACCTTCTCTTTCCCAGACCAGAGTTATATCCTCTTCGGGAGTTCCTTACAGTGAATTGGGTGAGGAAGAGAAAACTCTGGCCTAGTTTGCAGATGGTTCTGCATGATTTTTCAGGTACCATTCAAAATTGGACAGCTGCAGCACCTCAACTCATTTCTGGGGGGTCCTTGAAGGACAGAGGTGAGGAGAAATCCTCCCATTTGGCAGAAATTTGAGCAATGCACCTGGTTGTTGATTTTGCTTGGAAGGAAAACTGCTCAGAGGTGTGTTTGTACACCAACTCATGGGCTGTTGCTAATGGTTTGACCAAGTGGTCAGGGACTTGGAAAAATCATAATTGGAAAATTGGTGACAAAGAGGTCTGGGAAGAGGTCTGTGGATAGATCTGTCTGAATGAGCTAAAACATAAAGATATTTGTGTCCCATGTATATGTGCACCAGAAGGTGACTTCAGCAGAGGAAGAAGTGGATAAGATGACCCATTCTGTGGATACTTGTCAGCCAGCCTCTTTCACCAACAACTCCTGTCATTTCCCAAAGGGCTCATGAACAATGTGATCATGATGGTAGGGATGGAGGTTATGCATGGGCTCAGCAAAATGAACTTCCACTCACCAAGGCTGAGCTGGCTACAGCCACTGTTGAGTGCCCAATTTGTCAAAGCAGTGACCCACATTCAGTCCCAATAAGGCACCATTCCCTGAAGTGACCAGTCAGTTACATGGTGGCAGGTTGATTACATTGGGCCCCTCCCTTCCTAGAAGGTGCAGCAATTTGTCCTAACTGTAATAGACACACACTGTGCATATGCGTTTACTTTTCCTGCATGCAATGTTTCTGTCAAAACTGTCATCCATGAACTAACACAATGCCTTTTCCATTATCATGGCATTCCTCAAAGCATTGCTTCTGATCAAGGACAACACTTCACAACAAATGAGGTGCGGGAAATGGGCACATGCTCATGAGATATTTTGGTCTTATCATGTTCCTGATCATTTAAGGCAGGCTAATTGATAGAGAAGTGGAACAGCCTTTTGTAAACTCAATTATGGTGCCAATTAGGTGGTATTACCTTCCAGGGCTGGGTTGATGTTCTCCAGGAGGCTGTGTATGCTCTGAATCAGCATCCACTGCATGGTACTGTTTTGACCATAGCCGGGATCCATGGGTCCAGGAACCAAGGGGTGGTACTAGGAGTGATACCACTCACTATTACCCCTAGCAACCCACTAGAAAAACATTTGCTTCCTATCCCTGTGACCTTGAGCTCTGCTAGTCTACAAGTTTTAGTTCCAGAAGGGGGAGCGCATCTACCAGGAAACAACAGTGATTCTACTTAACTGAAATCTAAGTCTGCCACCTGGTCAGTTTGGGCTACTCATGCCCCTGGATCAGCAAGCCAAGAATGGGACTACATTACTTGCTGGGGCAATTGACCCTAACTATCAAAGGGAAATAGGACTGTAACTATACAATGGAGAGAAAGTAGAGGTTTCCCAGAATATAGGAGATCCCCGAGGTCATCTTTTAGTACTACTTCCCTGTGATTAAAATCAATGGAAAAGTGTAAGAACCTAATTCAAACAGGACTACCAATGGGTCTGAAACTTCAGGAATGAAGATTTCGGTCACCCCACCATGCAAAGAAACATGGCCAGATGAATTGCTCACTGAGGGTAAAAGGAACATGGAACTGGTAGTGGAAGAAGGTAGCGATAAATATGAACAATGACCACATGAGCAGTTACAGAAATGAGGACTTTACTGCTCATGTCACAGTATTTAAGTGTGTTTCCAGTTGTACGTGGGACAGATGAGTATTAAGTAAGAAAAAAATGTGTCTTTTATTGTTTTGTATTTAGAGATTAAGTATGGTTTAAGGCAATGTGCACAGCTGCCAAGTTGACAAGGAGCAGACTCTCATGGTCAACTTCATGTACCAACTTGGCCAGGTGGTTGTGCCCATTTGTCAGGATGGGCAAGTGCTGGCCTGTCTGTTGCTATGAGGACATTACTTAGAATTAAAACATGATCATGTCGGCTGCATCCACAGCTGATTGCATTTGTATTCAGCCAAGAGAAGTGTCTTCCGCAATGAATGATGCTTAATCTAATCACTGGAAGGTTTTTAAGGAGGATTCAGAAGAGATAGTTTCTCTTCCTGTTTCAGCCATCCAGGCTTTCCTGTGGTGTTCATCCAAACCCTTCACTGGAGTCATCAGCTTCACAGCCTGCACTACGAATTTTGGAGTCTACATTCTCACAGTTATGTGAGACACTTTTATAAATTTTATATCTATGGATATTTCCTGCTGATTCTGTTTCTCTAGAGAACCTTAGCTAATACAGGGAGATTGAAGAAGTTCTTTCCATTCTTTTAAAAAAATATTCAGGGCCACGGTGGTTCAGCAGGCAGAGTTCTCACCTGCCATACCAGAGACCCGGGTTCACTTTCTGGTGCCTGCCCATGCCAAAAAATAAAAAATGAAATACATTAAAAAAATATTCATTCTAAATTTGTAATGATGAGACTCAGAAATGTACTCATATAATACATTAACTCAACTCTATTAATTATGCAATCTTAAACAATACACTTTGTTGCTGATTCATTTTATTTATTCTATAGTTCTTTATTAAAGATGATATGGGATTACAGAACAGTAATGCATAAAATGCAAGATTCCCATACACCACCCAACCACCAACAACTTGCATTGGTGGGAACATTTGTGGCATTTAATGACAGCTCATATTTATTTTTATATTATTAAATAAAGCCTATGTTTTAATTAGGGTTCACCATTCGTATAGGGTTGATCCATGGATTTCTTTTAAAAACAATTATTATTACCATATCTATTTCTACCATTTCACAGTTTAAGCATATTCATATATATATGTAAAATATCAATGCTGCTAATATCATCTATTGTGTTGTAATACCATCCATTATCAAAGTGCTTTTATTCCAGATAGGAACCATGTACTACTTTAAGCTTAACTTGCTATTCCTATCCCCAATCCATCTCCCAGTAACCTAAATTCTAGATTCTGGTTCTATGTGTTTGCTTATTTTAATTGTTTTAGATCATTGAGATCATACAATATTTGCGCTTTTCTTTGTGGCTTATTTCAGGCAACATGTTGTTTTCAAGGTTTGCCTATGTACCAGAACGTTTTTCCTTTCTAATGCTGGGCAATATGCTCTCATATGTATATATGACATATTTTTGATCCATTCATCATTTGATGTGCACAGGGATGGCTTCCATCTTTCGGAAATTGTGAATAATGCTACTATGAACATCAGTGTGTAAATATCTATTTGAGCTCCAGCTTTCATTGGTTTTATTTGTATATCTAGTAGTGGAATTGCTGAGTCATATCATAATTCTATACTTCCCTTTATTGGGAACTACTAAATTGTCTTCAATACTGGAGCTTAGAGATTAGTACAGTAGGACCCTTATCATGGAAGATCATATTGAAATAAAAGGTGAATGAGAAATGTTCACCAGTGAATGAGGTTTAAGAGGCTGAGTGTGAGGAAGAGTCCAGTTGAATGCAGGCATGTGCGCTAATGAATCAGGTGGAAAGATGTTAGAAGCACCTCCACAATAAATGTGCATTGTAGGACTGAGATGTGTTAGATGACTGTACATTTCCCACAGCAATGATTAATTTGCTCAAATATGATAGATGTTCAAAGAGAAATATTAAATTTTTATGCATAACACATAAAATTAATGGAAACAATTCAACTCAAAGGTAAATGTGTATGCTTAAAGGAATGCATGTGTTTGGCTTGGATTGTCTTGTCAGAAGAGTTCAATGACAGCATGTTGACTGATAATAATCAAGTCTCCTATATTCTCACTGATGGTTCTGCAATTTTTTTCTATTGATTATAGAGAGAACATTGTTGAAATATCTAAGTGTACTTGCACATTTGAATAAATCTTGTAAGATAGTAAGCTGTTTGCTTTCTTTGCATCAAATCACCAGTATTTGGTTAATCAACATTAGTACTCGTATGTCTAATTAGTGAATTCTCAGCTCGTGAATAAGGAAGTGTTTCTATCTGCATACTAAATTCTGGGAAATTGAGATTAATTCTGGTTTTCTATTGCATCATTTTAAATTCTCCACCACTAACTTGTCACTCTTATTATTGATGAGTTTTAGGTGAGACTTAGGGTTTGAGTTTATAGTGAGATTAGTTGAAATTTTGTGAATGTTAATGAGGTGAATTTATTTTTCATGTGTTGGGAAATTTTATAAAAGCATTACTGAGGAAGAAATTTTATATTTGTGATCCATTGTGATTTTCAGTTATGCATGGACAGCATGCAATTTACTTTATTATTCTAAGACATGCACCATGATACTTCTGGCTCAGTTGATATTTGTTGCCTAGATTATCATGACATAAATATCTTACTCTTCCAGCATGAAATCCCCTAATTGGGTGAGTGAACAGGTGGGGAATCGGCACATATGGACATGCCATAAACGGTGTTTATCAGTTTTTATGACTGCTGTAACAAATAAACACAATAATTTACAACACAAATTTATACTCTTTCTTTTATTGATGTCAGATTTCTAAATTATTTTCAATGGTGCAAGAGAAATGGGTCTGCCTGGCATCTCTCCCTCTGGAGTATTTAGGAAAAAATATTTCCTTTACTGTAAACTTGAAGAAATCTATTCCTTCCATTACTTGACCCCTGTCCTCATCTCAGTCTTCAAACTCAGCAAGGTAGGATCTCACTTAGGCCACACATTCTGGCATTGTATCTGCCCTAGCCATCTTCCCATGAGGGACAAACTGGATAATCCAGTATAATGTACCTTATCAAAGTCAGTAACTTAATCACATTTTCTAGGTCCTAGTTATCATGACAGATAATGTTCAGAAATTCCACCTTCAGGAATATCCACACTCATCTGGAACATTGGTCTTATACATTAATGTTGACATTGGGGCTTGTTGAATTAAGATTGTAAGAAACAACTGGCTCCACAAGATTGGATCAGGATTAAAATGTCTTTGGAGGGTGGTATATAATAATTTCAAACCAGCACAGGAGTCTTATTTTTAATAAATTGAATGAATCTAAATTTCCTGTTGAAACCATAGGAAAGACAAAATTTATTAAAAGCCAAGTGTTCAGTGTACATGTTTATAAAAAACAGTTGCTGTTCATAATTGCACAGTGTCTGAAATTCAAAACCTCGACCTAGAATTGTAAAGGTATGCTAACATCACATTTGAAATTCAGAAAAGAATTATTTGAATCCATAAACCATTCTGAAAAATCCATTGATGACTACTCACAGATAATTATTTTCTCAGGTCTATTATACTTTGATATTCATGTCTATGTCCCCAAATAGAATGCAAGATGACCTTGAATACCTCCTTGGAAACCTTCTACCTAACTAACATCATGGGGTTCCCAAAGCCCAATCAATGGAAAGGATGTCAGTTCACCTTAGTCCTGGAATGGAAGGGAATAAACCATTTGCACAGGTTGCTCTGATCTTGGTTACTGCTGCCTCAGCCAAGTTTTGTCCAGGTGACAATCTGAAGTGCTAGACTGTAACAAATTTGTGTCCAGCTCTGAGGCAATGGGGCAGGTGACTGTGTATGTGCAGCTTTCAGACAAATCCAGCTCCGGAGTGGGCTAGATCAGCCTAAGCCTTCCTGATGCAGAGGCCAACATGTCAGAAAAGAAACAAGGTTTCAGACAAACCATTGCACAAAATGCTTCTCTTTCTCTTTGGACAATATAGCATCTTCCCCAGAAGTGACAGCTCAGAAAACGCTTCCAGGGTTCCTGACAACTGATAAGGCTCTGAACTCCCCATGGTGCATCTATTCCCAGTGAAAATCTATTGGCTGTGCATTTGGATCAGGAACATTTTCAATATCCATGTCGACAATGAAGAGGTCAAGATCAGGTACCTAGAAGATGCACCTAAGGTGATGCTCTTGTTTCTGCTCTTTTTCTTTGAGATCATGGGGCACTATACAGTATGGAACTAAGCCTGGGGAACAAGAATCTGTTTAGCCTTGGGGATATGGGACATACATGGTTGTACAGTGTGAAAATGACATGGAGACTTTAAATTTCAATTCAGATGACATTATTCTAACAAAAAAATCTTCTTATGGTGATAAAGCAATCATGCCCATTCAATTTTTATTATTACTGTTGTTATTATTCTTATTATTTTATTTTTATATTTATTTTTCATTTTAATTTTATACTCACCTCAGCAGAGCCAGGATAGAGAATTAATTCCATAGAAATAACACTTCAGAATCTGAATGTTAGCTGAATGAAAATTTGTTCATAATTCTTGTCTAATCCTGGAGAACAAAATGAAGAAAACTAAAATGTGCGTGTGTGTGATCAGAATATCATGTAATATAGAGGAGCATTGCAATTACATTTTCTGTATTTGAAACTTGGATAAAATAATACATTATTTACAAAAGATGTAGTGCAGATTCCCCAGAAATTAAATCCTCTTAAGGAAGAAAAGGAAATATTCTGTCATTAGAGGATCCCTGCTACCACACACCTCCCTTGCTCATGAGTCTGGGAATGGTCCCTGCTCGGGTGGATCCTGAGAACCCCCTGCAGCTCAGCCAACTCCCGCATGGGGTGGTTTGTGTCTGGGCTCACACTGACTTCCTCTCACTGTGTCTCTCGAACAGTAATACACAGCTGGGTCCTCATCAGTCATGGAGCTCAGCTGAAGAGAAAACTCATTCTTGGAAGTGTCTCTAGACATGGAGTGTCGGCTTTTGAGTGATGGATTGTAATTAGTGTTACCATTATAGCATATATGACAACCACTGCGGCCCCTTCCCGAGGGGCTGGCGGATCCAATGCCAGCAGTAAGCACTGGTTGTGATGGAAAATCCAGAGACGGTGCAGGTGAGGGACAGGGTCTGAGAAGGCTTCACCACTCCTGGGCCCGACTCCTTCAGCTGTGTCTGGGACAGGACACCTGGGAACAAGCAGAACAATCTTGAGACAATGACTCAGATATATCATCCACATTATCTTCATTTCTGAATCCCTGAGACACTCACATCTGGAACCTGCCACTGAAAAGAAGAAGAACCACAAGGGCTTCATGTTCCTGTAGGTGAGGCCCATGATGCCCAGGAAATATTATCCAGACTGAGGAGGAACCTGAATTTAAATAAAACTGTGCTGTGGATTCATCTGTTTGCTGTTGTGGTGATTTACATTTAAGAGGTAAATGAATATAAAAAGAAAGAGAGTAAAGGGAGATCTTTGTCTTAGGTTACTGTAGGAGGAGGAATCTGGCTGGGCCCTGGCAGAACACAGTCTTCTCACTGGGTTTCCATTCACCAACCCCTGATTCCTAACTTCCAAGCAGGAAGTCTGTAGGATGAGGAGTTAAATGACACCAAGGTTCAAGTATGACTCTGGGAATGTGATCATTATTCCCCTATGGCAAGAAATTATATATTTATATGCATATCTGTGTGTGTGTTTATGTACATTTATATCCCATATATATGGAATGCATAGCATGCATGTATATTAAATAATATGTAGAAATTCCATGACAAGTTCGGTTATAATGGATTCAGGTTGATTTTTGAAGTATTAATGCAAGGAAGAATGATTGCTGTACCTTCTCCTCATTGTTGATATCATTTTTCAATTGCAACTTCATGTGTGTAATTTTATTAAGTTGTCAGTGCTATTACATATATTAATTATATATTTAATTAATGGTATAATGTCCCATGGGAGGCAGAAAGACCTTTGTGAACACTCCCTTCTGACCAAGATGATTTCCCAGGGAACATCTCCATTCTCCTACGTCACACCTGTGCAGCCAGCGCAGGTCAACACCACTGACCCTCAGACCCTCACCTGAACTCTGATGTACTTAGATCTATTCATCTCTGAATTTCTCTTTCTAACTTATGATATCAAGAACAGCCCTTGAATGCAATATATTTCAAACTGGTGATTCAGTAAGATTAATTAGAGATTAAATTAAAATTTTGGTAATAAATTCATCTCTAGCCTGGTTGCAAGTTGGTGAAGTGGCAATATGAGGTCAAAGGACTCAGACCTAACACTACAATCACCGAAGTTTGTACTGGGATTCAGGATTAAGGAGAAAAGCGCATGGCATGGACTAAGAGAGGCCCTGGTGCATTAAGCATTAAGAAAGTCTATGAGTAGAGGTGCAGTGTGGGGAGGGGCAGGTAGGAAAATCAAATGCACAGGTTGAGAAAAATTTTATCCCTTCTAGAATGCTGTGCTGAAGGTCAAAGTGGTTATTTAATTGGTAACATTTTACTGCATCTCTCTATTTGACATACTTCATGTAACTTTGGTATTTCCTTACATTAATTCAGGGTAATGAACTTCTCGGCATATTGTTTCATTCACCTAACATGATAGATTTTTATTTATTAACAAAATCACCAAAAGTTAAATGCTTCAATGAAATCTCACTGAACACCTCTTCTATTGTAACCAGGTAGGAGGACATCCTGAGACTACTTATAAAAAGAAGAGAGAAGCCATGAGGAGAAACCCTAAGTGCTGATTGGAATCCCCTTTATCCTTTCTCTGTATTTTCCCTGGTTCTGGATCCTGTTGAGCCTCTCCCTAATCCAGGCTCTTGGGCTTCTGGGTCATGAGAACCCCTTGCACTCAACCTGCTGGCCCTTCAAGGATCAAAGTTCTTGGACTCTTTCTGTCTTCAATGCACTGTGAGTCCCACGTAGCATGTCATATCTGATCCTGAGCATTCAGATTGATGGTTGCAGGTGGCAGCTGGGATTATCTTTGGCAGGCATCTTGGCCATGGATGGCTGAGCTGCAGTTGTGCTCAATATGCCTGTTGCAGTTGGTGAACATCTGTAGCCCCGTTCTAGACTCCTGTTGGTTTCTATGGAGTCTGTCATCATCAAAGCTACTCACTGTGCTTTCATCTACTAGACTGTCCATGAATCTTCAGGGACATTTATGACTGCTCAGAACAATTCTTCACTGGGAGAGAGGGAGAAGCACAGACCCTTAGAAGAAACTCCAGATGACAAGACAGTCTCTCCTGTCTCTTTCTGAACATGATCCTGGAGCTGTGGATGCTGCGCACTCCCCTGGAGGTCACTTTGCAGAGGATTGAATCTGAATGAAATCACAGTAACTACTGTGTCTCAGTCAGTGATACACAGAGACATCCTCGGCTTTCAGATTTTTACTTTTAGTCACAAATGATCTTGCCATTTTTCTTTTTAAATAGTGAATGGGAACTTCTGCATAGCGTGTGCTAATTCCATGACAACAAACATCTCCTTGGAAACTGCCACCCCCAACACATCCAGAAGCAATCAAGCGTGAATCCAGAGACTTCCCATGAGAGGCTCAGAGACCACACAAACAACGCCATATCTCCCCTAGACAATGCCATCTTTGCCCCACACTGGAAATCTACAGGTCCAAAGACATACAATTCAAGGAAAACCGAGCATAGCGTATCATTTTCTTATCCACGTGCAGTCATAGAATCAAAGTCTATGTTCTCCATAAAATTCCTTTACAATTGCAAAAAGAAAAACAGCCCAAACTCCATGACCAGTTTTTTTTGGACTGTTGCTGTCACAGATTTACAACTCCTGAGGATCCCTGGACTAGGGCTTCCATCTTAGGGTCAGGACTGTGCTGGTTTGACCAGCAGAGGGAGCGGCCCTCTCTTTTGTTTCCTCCTACCATGCAGCGATTTGTTGGGTTGGGAGTCTTCAGATGCAAGTGTGCCCAGAGTAGATAAGTGTCCTGGGGGAGTTGGTTGGCAATTGCAGCACTCAGGAAATTGAAATTTCTTATGCGGTGTTTTGTACTGGGCAAACACTAAACCCCTCTTCTTATTTCACTAAGAAACACGATAAAGTTATGATAAAAGCATTAATGTCACCATTTTACAGATGTAAAACTACAAACAGAATCTACAGAGAGACTGTGTGAGATAAACATGAATACATATCTGGCAAATGTTCACCCATTTCTGGACCTGTGCTCTATACCACTGGACTCAATTTCAAACTTGTAACAGTTCCAGGACAGGGTGAAGCAAGCCTAGTGAGATTTATCCCCACACGCAGCTGCCTTGGTGTTTTGAGAACCGAATGTGGTGCTTTTGCACTATCGTGTTTACCCATGTAATAAGTTCAGGGGGAGGGATTAGAAAATTTGTTCAGGAATCTTTTACTGATCATGTGTCATTATTTCTGCCTCCACCATTCTTTCTGTACCAGTACGTCTAGTTTAATTTTTAATTGTTTCACTGAGTATTGTAGATTCATGATAAAATACATATATTTATAGTCTGCAGTTTAATAAGTATTGCATTATGTGAATACCACCACAGTCAGGATAGTGGGAAATTCAAAACCCTATAACTTCTCTTGTCATTTGTAATTCCCCTTTCCTCATTTTCTATGTACCAACCCTGTCCTCAGCAACTACTGATCTTTTTTTATATTCCATTGCATTACTTTGAGGTTTATAGAACTTATAAAATTGAGTAATGTAGTTTGTGCTCTTAGTGCAACTTATGGTAATCCAGCCATATTGTTCTGAGTCATTCATTACTATTCATTATTCTAAAGCTGGGTTGTATCCCAATGTGTGCATACATCTCCATATACCTCCAGACCTTTTTCTATTCACCTATGATGTATTGTTTCTGTTTCCTGGATATTGGAAAGAGGAGTGATACTCAGCCAGAAAATTTTGGGAGCTGAGGCAAAGATCTCTATTTTTCTTACATCAACCACTAAAACAGCAAGAAAACATGGACAATATGCAAATTAACTAATTGGCTTCAACACTCCAGTAATGGGAGTCAGAGGAAAAACAATACATTTGAAAGCTGTAGAATGACAGAGGCCTGAAGAGAGAAACAGGATCCCAACATTAGCTTACCTGGGGGAGAATGGGTTTACGCTATTAAATGATCAAAGTAAAATACTAATCAATTTCTTAAGACCGAATATGATCAGGGCAAGTGAGTATGAATCTCCCATGGAGAAAGTGTGTAGACAGATTCTTACTCTGTTGCAGGTTTTTTTTTTTAGAGCATTGGGCAGAATTCATGGAAAAATATTGACTTCTGGATTAGTGCTGTCTGTGGGAGAAGAGGAGCAGCCACTGCTAAAATGTAACCAGACCTATCTCCCCTAGTGCCATTACAGTTTTAATATTCCATGGGACATCCATCACAGCTTATGTCCTACAGGCCCACCTGAAATCCCATAGAAACTAGTAAAGAAACACTCTCTCACATGGAAAATTTCCCACCAACTCCTCTGCTTTCCTTAAGAATGAAAGCCTTACTTTCAGAGAAGAGCATCAAAACCAGTTGAAGGGGATACTAGTGAAAATAAAACAATACAGCTGCAGGGTGGAAACAATGGGGGAAAACACCCTACCCTCTGGAGATGAAATTCATGCCCTGTTCCTTCAAAACTACCTATGCAGAGGATGAACAGGGACACATGGACTGCCACACCCCTGACCCAGGTTTACAACATCTTCCTGAGAATAAAGATTAACCTTTAGATCAGAGCATGGACCCTTAGCTCAATCTCCTCAACTGCACTGAAAACAATTAACAAATATAAGGGTTGAATTCATCTAGGTGAGGTATCAGGAAGGATGAAAGTATCTTTAGATCGCAAGCAAGACGAAGTGAAATAAGTTATCATTACAGGAAATGAACTTATCAGGTGATGAGTGTCGAAAAATTTCAACTTAAGGTAGCATGGCCAAATAAACCCCAAATCAGCTCTGAGAAGACACAGCCAAATCTCCACTTAGATAAAGTTCTATCTAAATAAAGAACTTCAATTAGATAAAGATCTAATTGAAGGTACAGAGTGAGACTATTCAAACAAGAAAAAAGGATTTATGTACAAATTATTAGTACAGAAAATAAAATATTAAATCAATGTCTGTATTTTATGCAACATGATTAGATTAAACAAATAATTTGGGAAAAATTAAAGAGTAAGACTGCAGTCTTAATGGACATATTAGTAGAATGAGATTAATATACAACCAAAATATGGGGACTAAAAGATAAAATAAGAATTTAATATAACCGATTCATTTCTTTAAAATCCTAAAGGAAATGTTAGACTGATTGTAAAGTTACTAAGCAGTATAAATTGAAGTATAGGAATTATTAAAATAAATGAGATTCATCCACAAACATACAAAAAATCAACACAGAACCAAAATGAAAAATAAGTACCTTCCTCCAATATTTAATGCATCTGTCAAAATATGTAGTGAACTTAAGCCAATATAAGTTACTCAAAATTTAAAAACAAAATTCTCGCTTGCCCTGCAAGAGACCCTGGTTTAAATCCCAGTGCCCATGTGAAAAAAAAGGGGGGGGGGAAAGCTGAGGAAAAGAGAATGTAACGTTCTAGAACACTGATTCAATATAACATAGTTTGATATAGTTCTTGATAGGATAACAAAAGGGGAAAATGGATGGACAAAGAACCACTTGAAGGAATATTGGTCACTATTTTTATACATTTAGCGACATATTGATTCAAGAATATCATAAACACAAGTGTGATTCGCACACTTACACACATGCGTGTGCACATGCATTCAAACACAGGGAGGGAGGAAAAGAGGGAGAGAGAAAGAGACAGCAAGAGAAAGAAAAAATAGTATTCCAAAACTTGTGAAAAATAAAGAGGTAACATTGAAGATATTTGAAGGTGTTGGACGATACACTCCAAATGAAAAACAAGTAAACTAACTAATTACAACATGCCTGTAACTAAAACCATAGAAGCAAGACAATAATGGGGTAATAACTTTAGTGATGATGTAAAAATAATTCAACCCAAATTTCTACATTCAATGAAATGAGCCTTTAAATTGAAGTTTCTGAGATAGGCAAAATATGAAAGAACTTATTTCCAGCATGGAGAAAAGCTAAGAGGAGTTTGTCAGGACACGTGAATATAAGGTAATGTAAAAATTTTGAATATATGTAAACAGAGTATAGAACTTAAATTAATGAAGATATGCTCCTCATTTTGATTATTTTAAGAAATAATACAGCAAGTATTTGAGAACCAGTAATTTATTTGGAATCGATCCAAGGAGCTACTGGAAAAGAATGTGCAACAGGGATAGGTCATTGGGAGAGAGAAGTTCAGCGTATGATAAGAAGTATGAAAACACAAAATCCCTGAATTGGCTTCACTCTGTGAGTGAAGATATGAATGTCAATCTGCATCAAACACTGGGCATGGAGATTGGGGACCTGAGAAATTCACCACAAATGTAAGAGTCTCTCATTGATTTTATCTTTTGAGTCAATAACTTCTTCATTCTTTTTTGTTTCTGCAGCACATATACTAAATTTGGAATGATGCATTGAATATTAGCATGTCCCCTGTAAAAGAAGGACATGCACATTTGTGAAGGGTTCCATATGTTTGGAAAATCAAAATCATAATTTCAGACAAACAGAGAATAAAATGAAAAATATTTTGTAGTGTCACAGGGACATGAGGATAGCATGAAGAACATAAACATATATGTTAAGGGTGTCCCAAAAAGAAAAGAAGGAAAGAAGGGAAAAAAGACAGAAAGAATATTTGAGTAAATACAGGCTGAAAATTTTGCAGCTCTTATGAAAAACAAATATACATGTCCAAGACGTAGTAACATATTCCAAACAAATATATCCTAATAGGCCTACTCTGAGACACATACTAATCTGAAAATGATACATTAGAAACATTACAAAAGGTCAACTATATGAAGAAACTCTTTATAATAAAGGAAAAGAGAGAGAGAAATTAAATATGGCATATAAAAGCCAAAGAATGAAAATAGTTGAACTAAGTATTGCTTTTAAAATCATAACACTGGATGCTAATGATGTAACCTCCAAAATCAAAAGGCATAGGTAGGTCAAACGAACAAAAAGAATATCAGAATATCATCCACTTTACATTAGTATAGGCCCATGTACACAAATGTGTTGAAAGTGAAAGTATGCAAAAAGATATTCCAAACAAATAGTAATCAAAAAAGAGCTGGGATAATTATACTACTATCAGACAAAATAGGCTTTAAATCAAAACCTGCTATGTGAAAAGAAGAAAAACACTATATCTTAATGAATAGGACAATCCACCAAAAGAAATAGCAATCATAAATATTTATGCAAGTAATGATGATGAGCCAAAATACATGAAGGAAACACAGGCAATACTAAAGGGAGTTAGACACCTCTACAATAACAGTTGGAGACTTCAGTACACTACTCTCAGCAATCAAATATATAGACAGAAGATCAGTAAAAACACAGAGAACTTGTATAATATAAAAACAAACTAGAACTAATATATAACCATCCCTTAGCATAGTATGAACCCAAAAGTATTGAAAACAGGAACTCCAACCCATATTTGAACACCAACGTTGGTAGCAGCATATAGATAATTGCCAAAAGATGAAAGCAAACCAAGTGCTCATTCAATAATGAATAGATTTTTTTAAATGTGATATATACATGCAGTGGAATATTATTAAGACTTAAAAAGGAAAGAAATGTTGATACATGTGACATGGATGAACCTTGAAGAATGAGTGAAATAAATCATACTCAAATGGAAAAATATTGTGTAATCACACTTATATGAAATAATTAGAATAAGAAAACTAGAGTCATAATCTAGAATATAAGTAACCACAGGGTGAGTTTTGGTTGAAAATTAAGAGTTAATGTTTAATTTGTATAGAATTTCCTTTTAGGTTGATTTTAAAGTTTTGGAAATTCTTGCTGGTAATAGTGACACAATATTGTGAGTACAATGAAAACCACTGAATTTTATATGAGTATGATTAAAGGGGAAGTTTTTGGTTGTGTGTATGTTACTAGAAAAAAAACTCAATAAAATCTTGTACTGTATCACATAGTGAACCCTGTTGTAAATGATGGACTATAGTTAACAGTACAAGTACAACCGTGTTTTCTCCATGAATTATAACAGATGAAACACAATAATAGAAATTGGAAAAAATAAGGTGTTATATTAGAAAAATGCATCAACCTAAACCATGGACTATATTTAACAGTATAATTTTAATATCTTTCATAAATTGTAAAAAATGCACCAACTAATGCAAAATGTCAACAGTAGGTGGGTATAGGGGAACACTATATTTTACAGAATTTTTCTGTGGACCTACAGCTTATCTATTTAAAAATACTAAAAAGGATTAAGAAATAAGAAATTACATTGAAATATAGGGAATTCAGAAAAACTCATAGTGTAAATCAATTCACATTACATGGAAACACCATTTATCAATAGGGACTCAACATTTCTGTTTGTGTAAATCAGAATGGCAGCCCTATTAGGAGTGCAGTGCAAGATCCACAGGGTCTTACTGAATTGGATTTGATTATACATCAGAGTCTTATAGCTCTTAGACATTTAAAAAATGTAAAATAAATTGGGAAAATTAAAACTTACAGTCTCCCTAAGTAATATTTACAATATTTTACATGATAAAAGGTAAGGAAAATAATCTAATTGCCTGTTATTACATTTATTACAACATGAAAATGCATATGTGCAAAGCTACTCCATTTTAGAATTGTTTGGAATTACGTAATTTTATTGGAAACAATGAGACTACACATACAAAGAGGAATAAGTTAATGAATGATGAATTATGCACATAATGGAAAACATGAAACTTAAAAAATGAGCTAATTTTGTAAAAAACTATAAAATTTACAATGTATTTTGTTAAGAGAAAAAGCACAATGAAACGGAGTATCTATTATATATGATATGCCTCATAGAAGAAAAAAAATTTAAAAACAAAATGCAAGCATCTCCTTATTTGTGGAGAAAAACTATCAAAACAATAACCTGAAAATTTAGAGATTCATTACTTATAGGGAGTGAGGTTGGGGAGAGAGAATGGGAGACTAGGTCTAGAGCAGTCAGTTGAGGTGCCACTGTAAGTTTTGGAGTACAGTTTATGGTAATAACACCAAGGTACGTGGTGATATTCAGCATATTCAAAATACAAAGTAAAAAGTAAAATCCATCAGGATATGAGAAGCTCCAAATGGAATACAAGAAATAAGTCATATATTATCTAACTTTATTGAAAATTAATGACATAACCAGGACAGGCGATGGTAGTGCAGTGGCAGAGTTCTCGCCTGTCATGTCGGAGACCCGGGTTCAATTCTCCGTGCCTGCCTATGCAGAAAAAAAAGAATGACATAACCACACTGAAGAGAATATAGATGTAAACAGCTAACAAGTAATTTTTGAAGAAGTATTTTGATAATATACAATGCGGCTAATGTACAAATGGAAGAACACAAGCATTATTCTCCTGGCACAAATTCTGTTTTTCATAGAAGTATGGGTTTTGAAATCTGAAACCACTCTTTGTGCATAATAGAACTGAATGAATAATTAAATATTTTGTGAGTTATGGGATCCAGGTTTCTCTCTGTCAGACAAAGAAATGAAAAATAATTCATATGGAAAGGAAGAAAGTTAAAGTAAGCCCTGATTGTTGAATAGTATCAGTATCATATATTATTCTGTTTTAATACATATATATATATATAGATGAATAGATTGAGAAATAAATGTAGGTCTGTGTACACGTATTAGTATACATACACATATTTTCCATATCTGACTACTGAAAGTGCTAGGGCCAATCATGTCCTTGGAGCAATCATCAAGCTAGACGCAAGATTTTTCAATTTATAAAAAAGTGTTGGTTTTCTCCTTGGAAAAAGATATGGGGAGAAAAATAACAAGATGAACCTGGAATCCCTTTTGGTGTAAGGAAGTAAAAAGTGTCCATAACTGACAGGAGCATGGATAAAGGAGGTGGAAACCAGCTTGAAGCAATTTCAACAGACACAAGCAGACTAATTCAAACAATAAAATAAATAATGAAAACAGTGGAATATAGCCAATAACAAATATAATCATGGGGCAGACCATGGTGGCTCAGCAGGCAGAGCTCTTGCCTGCCATGCCAGAGACCTGGGTTTGATTACTGGTGCCTACCCAGGCAAAAAAAAAAAAGATAAAAAGATCATGAATCCATTCTGATATGATAAAATAATTCAACAAATATCCTCCAGAAACAGCCAGCCCTGTTGACACCTTGATTTATGACTTTCTGACCTCCAGACCTGTGAGGGAATATATCTCTGTGTTTTTACAGTCATCAACTTTGTGGTAAGTCTTATTAAATTCAAGAAACTATTACAGTGGGAAATGGGAAAATCACTACGAAGTCAACATCAGTTGTAATTCTAGTACTAATTATCTCAATGGAAGCTAAAATTAGGAGGCCAAAGAATGATAAGTGTTCCAGTTTGAAGCTGTTATGCACAGCAGAAAAGACATGTCTTTTCGCTAATGTAATTTTGCGGGGTGAGACCTATTGTTTAAGGTGGAAACTTTTGGTTTGATTACTTTCATGGAAATGTGATACACATATTTGTGGGTGTGGACTTTTGATTATATGGAGATTTGACTCCAACCATTCAAGATGGGAATTGATTAATTTATTAGAGAACTTTAGAAGGGGAAATCTTTTGGAAAAACCTTCAGAGCCAATATGAGGCCAAGATGTTTCAAGATGCAAAAAGAAGTGCATCCAGGGAAGCTGTTTGAAATTAGAAGTGAAATGACCGGAAGATACCAGCCACGTGCCTTCCCAGCTAGCAGAATTGTTCTGTATCATCTATGGGTTTTCCTTGAGTCAAGGTATCTTTGCTTGCATGCCTCATTTTGGGCATTTATTAAGACTTGGAAATGTAAACTAGCAATAAAATAAATTTCCTTTCCCAAAGCTGTTCCATTTTTGATATATTGCATTCTGGCAAGCTGTGGCAAACCACAAAATGAGGAACAGAATGCTGGCATTTATTCCAAAGGAGCTGGTAATAATTGCTGAAGTAAAGTTGTCCTCAGTTTGAGGATCTATGTTTATCAGTGCTGTTTCCTCCCTGGAGCCATCCTATATCTATCCATTAGTCTCAAACATAACATTGAGTTGACTATAAAGTTTAATTTGAAGGCTCCTTTGGCCCAGAAAGTCTGATTATTGGGGAGTCAGCAGTGAACAAGAATGAAAAATATGTTTGTTCTCAGAAGGTCACTGTTGTCTGTAAAGAGTTATTCAGGGCAGCATAAAAATGCTAGAGATTAGAGATGATCACCGTATGGCTCTTTTAATGGAAAATCATATAGACACAAAAGGTAAAATGAAAAAGGTTTGCCATGACCCCACAAGTGACTGAGCTTTAAACAAAGTGGCTGAGTGTGGGGAAGCTTGCAGCTACATGCAGCAGGGACCTTAATTTATTAGGTGGAAAGATGTCATAAGCAACTACACAATAAAAGTGCATTGTACGACTGGGGTGTGTTACCTCAGTGTACATTTCTGATAGAAATGAATTAATCTATTCCAATATGCTAGATATGCAAGGAGAAATATGAAATTAATTTTAAATATAACACATAAAATTAAAGGAAACTTAGCTCATACAAAGGTAAATATGTATGCTTAGAGGAACGCATGTGGTTGGCTGGGGTTGTCTTGACAGAGGAGTTCAGGGAGATAAAGTTGGTTGACAATGATCAAGACTTCTTTATTCTCATTGATAGTTCTGCTAGTTTGTCTATTGATTACGGAGAGAACATTGTTGAAATATCTAACTATACTTGTGCATTTAATAAATCTTGCAGTGCTGTCAGTTGTTTTCTTTCTATACAGGAAATCATCGATAATTTTTCATAGATGTTTAGTACTAGTATGTTTAATTGGTAAACTATCAGCTCATGAGTGAGGAAGTATATCACTCTACATAGTAATTGCTAGGAAATATGGAGCATGTCTTCCATGATAAATGCACCTAACAATTCAGTCATCTAAGCCTTTGGATCCCCTCATCTACATAATACCAGGGCATTTCTACCATTTCAACCTCAGGTACTCTTGCCAATCTATTGACCTGTGTTTCAGCCTCCTACCCAAAGCATTCACACCCTTTCTAACCCTTCTACCTACAAGATTGAATTCACAATTCCTGTTTAGTGGGCTTATGTAAATTAATTTAGCTTGAGCCAACTTTATATTCCTTCTACCTTTATCCCAAACTTTTAATATGCATTCCCACAAAAATTCCATTATTTCCATCTATATACATTAGAAAACTCATGCAGTTGTTTTGAAGTACAGCATATCTCCTCATGGGCCACAAATTGCATCTCACCTCTTGATGTCTGTTGGGCTTTAATGTAGTTATAGGTCTTCAATAAATGAAGGATAGTATGGGTGAGTCATGCAAATAATTAGAAGTGTGTTTCCAGCCAATTCCTCAGGGCATTGCATTACAGTTTCATCTGGTGAAACAGCATAAATCACTCCACACATAAGAGTGAGGGCTTTTTCCTCAGGGGCTGGTTATAGGTTTAACAGGTACTGAAGTGTTAATCTCTGTAGACAGAGGTTGGATGGCAGACTCCTCATGCTGGACTGGAGATTTTTTGGCTGTTTCCTCAGGACAGACAATTACACCTCTATCTAGCAAAGACTCAGATGGATTCACGGACTCCATGTTCCCACTACCAGTACTACTAGCCCATATGCCCCTCACCCCAAGTTCCAGGATCTCATTCTTTCCAAATCAAACCATCATTTTAACAGCAGACACTGTGCAAGGTTGAGATTTTAGTTGTAAATCTGCTCCTTGCACAGGGAGACCCTTTGTGTGGTTTTCAAAGATCTCAAGCCTCCAACCACCGAAATTATGATTTTTTCAGGGCACAGAAGGTTTTTTTTTAGGGCACACAAGATCAAGCAGGGGGAAAATATCTTCCAGAAACTAAAAGAAAACAAATAATATCCTTTCTTCCTACAAATTGTCCCAGTCCCTGTGATGGGCCTTGTTATTTTTGGGCCCTTAGTACTCCCTGGTGGTCCCAAGTGCTTCCTGCATTCCAGCCCCTCCTGTGCCCTCCAGTGAAGGATTTTGTCTGGGTTCTCCCTGATTCCCCTCATTTCATCCCGTTCACAGTAATCTAAGACTGAGTCTATGTCAGTCCTGGAGCTAAACTGCAGAAGGTAGTGATTCTCTCCCATTCACAAGCCTCCTACTTACATTCTTATTATCAAATATGCATGTGTTTCACAGGTCTGTTTTCACAAAACCACACATATGTAACTGATTTTTAAAAGTGACCCACAGAAAAAAAAATTGACCCAGAGAAAGGATGATTTCTTCATCTTACCCTTTGGGAACATCATTGTTCCTCATTCTGTTCAACAAGAAGATCAGATGGTACAGCCAGGGTGTAGTCTTGTCCAGAGATTTGAAATATCTCAGGAGCCCTTGCCTCCTGTCCTTCTGAGTGTCCTTGCTTAATATCTCCAGGTGTGTCGTATCTTGCTGATCCTGGAAGTCTGTTCAATAACATTAAAATGAGAACTCTGAGTCTCAGCAACAAGGTAAAGCCCCAGAGTCCTGCAGAACTGGCAGATCTGGAAGAAATTTTGGTCAGAATAGGAACCACAGATGTACAAGGGGTACAATAAACTCCTTATTAACACCCTTGCAACTTCCCAAAGGCTAGGCCACCTTATACATGGACCCTGAGCACACCTTGTAGGGTGACTAGTGTCCCACTGACTTCCTCACCCATATCTCCTGTTCTTTGATGACTCAACAATAGGCGGAACTGGTTCTATTGTTGTCTTGGAGATGGTGAGCCCCATTCATGGTGACTGCCTATGTGTATCCCACGCCCTCACATTGGATGTTCGAAACTTCCTTGCCACTTTCCCTGAGTTTGGAAACCACTGGATGCCCTCTGTGTGTGGACATGATCCCTGGGACTTCTCTGAGGACCACATAAGCCCAGAGACACTTGCTATCCCTCCTGTACACTTCCAGCTGCACATCACACTCGACATTGAAGATTCCAGGAAAGGAAGACCGAGATAGCCACACAGAATTCACTGTGTCACTATGATATTACCTTGAGAAGTGGACAGAAAGAGAGACAATCTAGAGCATTTTCACAATTTGTTCCACTGGGATTCAGCGAATGATGTGGAGACACTGGAGATCTCCTTTCTCAGGGCTGGAAGAACAGGGACCATGGGGCTTTTCATCTATACAAAGCAATGTGCTACACATTGTCCTCTCCACAGACAAGTAGCAGAAGTACATTGTGTTGAACTGAAGACCTTCATTGGCTGCACAGAAAAGGGACTCTGAGCTGTGCCTGGAGTGGATGGGATGGTCGCTGGGATCCCTGCAACTGTTGAAGAATCTGGATGGCTGTGTCAAACCCACTTTTACAGGACCAGCTGATACTTCATGGTTCCTGCATTCACTGCTGGTAAACATCATTGTATGTTCTGAGTCAGTAAGTATAATACATATTGCAGTATGAAATATGATCGATGATTTTTACATAACAAATTATAAGAAGGGATGGGTAGGTGATTACTAAAGAACGTGGGAGTATTGGGTTAACCTGATCAGGGTTATCAGTTAGGAAAATTGAAAAAAGAGAAGAGAGCAAAAAAAAAGGAAAAGAGCAAATGATACAACTAGAATATTTGTGTCTGTAATCATTAAGAACACTTCCAAAATTGAACATACCAGATCACCATTTCAAAAAACTCTAGGAAAAGATGAAGTGCAGAGTGGGGTAGAAACTTCCCCCAGTGCAACAGAATAAATGCCTTACAACCAAATTCAAAGAGCAATTTTTGAAGGAATCATAAGAACATTGTCTACAAATAGGTCAGGACATGAATTGAAATAGGACTTCTTGTCATGAATGTTTGCTGCAGAAAATGGACTGATGTCTTTAAAGACTGGCAAGAAATTAGTGCATATTGATAATTCTGTTACTTGAGAATATGTCCTAATAATAATTTCATTCAGAGGAAGTTGTGTTAGCTGAATGCTTGTTCAGGACAGAATAAATGAAAAATAGCTAGTGAAAGTGTAATTCCAGCTGTCGTCTACCATAGAAAATGGTAAAAGGCAATTATCTACTAGAAGGAAAATTGACTCAGATGGAAGGGAAATGATAAAGGAAAAAAAATGGAGACAAATATAATTGTCACAATCAAGCAATAATTTTAATGTTGCATGAGGTATAAATAAGGAGACTAGAATTAGCACCCAAAGCAATGATGTGAATACAGTTAAATTACAGGTTGGAATACAGTTAAATTACAGTCAAGTACATAAAGTTATCATAGTTGATAGTAAAAAGGCAAAGCCAAGCACAATTAGACATTAGTAAACAAGAAATTTTGTTTCTACATTTTGTTAAAGCATGAAATGGCCAGTGAAGTCTGTCTGTCCACAGGTTAACAGAGGGAAAAGTTTTTAGGATGCAAAATAATCCACAAGCCATGAGAAGAATTATGGAGTAGGGAAAAGAATATGTTAGAGCACAACATTAGGAGGCAAATTAAAATGGTATAGTCCTTCAAAATATAGGCACAATTGCATTAAAATTTGACTACATTTGCAACAAAAAGGAAATATTCAAAGTTTGGAGAAAAAATTTTTAATTTGACATTGACCTATTAATAAGCTTTACCTTCCACCATAAAAAGCGAGAAAATTGAACAAATGTGAAATCTCTGTTTTCTACTATTGAGTACAAACAGAGGGCACCCTTGAGTCTATTAATTTTTTTGAAAAGTGCAGGGTCTTTGTCTAGAGGTAGAGTGTTATTTCATCATGTCAAGAGTACCCACAAAAAAACAGGGTTATCACACTTAGGATTGACCTTGATCAACTGGCTGAGGTTATGTTGTCAGTTTTCCCCAATGCAAAAAGATATTGTTTTTACCCCTTTTCATTATTAACTCTTTGGAAATAAATCAAGCCACTTCTTTGTATTACAATAAATATAGAAGACATAAGGCAGGATGAAGGAGAGAGTCCCAGGAGATAACCTTTCCTCACAGAGCAGAAAAGCAGTCAAGAGACTCCAAAAATAAATTTTTAAAAAATAAAGCAAAAATCCTACTTCCTTCCTCAGCAAATGCTTACTTCCTGTTATTGGTGGTGTCCCCTGTGCTTGGTGGGTCCTGATCACTCCCTGCTGATACACCTTGCAGGAGAAATTTGTGTTTGGTCTCAGGATGACGTCCCCTTACTATGTGTTGTTGCATAGTAATACTTAGCTGTGTTATCAGGGGTCAAACCCATCAGCTGCAGGGTGAATTTATTCTTGGATATACCCCAAAAGGTGAACCATCAGCTCTTAAAGAGATGGGTTATAGTAGATGTCCCAGAATAATATGTAAACATGACCCATTGAAACCTCTTTTTCAGGGGCTAATGCATCCAGTTTCAGCAGTAATAGCTGTTGATGGGGAAACCAGAAACAGCACAGATGAAGGACAGCACCTGTGAGGCCTTCACTGGTCGTGTGACTGCCTCTTGCAAATGCCCCTGGGAAAAGATACCTGACATCAAGGAGAACCTTAGTGAGTTACAAGCTGACACTGTAGTCCATGCCTCTTTCTGAAATCCTGAGGATAAGGATGAAGACACCAGGCAGATGAGGAGACACAGAAATTGCAGGGCTTTCTCCTTGAGGAGACATTCCTTCATCAGAACCCCAGTCTAGAGAAATGAGTTTAAGTTTCTTCCTTCCTTACATGTATTGAACACATATTTGAATGTGTGCATTCTTACAGGAGGGAAGAATAATGAGAAGCAAACAAGGTTTGTCCCTTAATGCAACCATATCCTCTATTTTCCCATGCCTGATAGAGAGGAAATTTATTTTGGTGACATATACATTTGAAAATTCTACCCCATGATATCCTCAACTAAACTTTCTCACTCTTTACAGCTCTCTTCTCTTTCTGTAACAGCAGTGGTTCTTATATTTGCATGCTTTGATTTGTCCATCAGTTCACTGAGATCCAGTTCAGATTTTACATCTTTTTTTGCCATTTTCTGTTTTGAGTGTTCAAAATAAGTTGTCCTGACCTTTAGTTTGCTTTTTATTTCTTCTGCCTGTTCAAATCTGTTGTTGTGTTCTTGAGTATGCTTTTCATTTGTTCAAAGGAAACTTTGTGATATCTGCTATTTTTCTATTTATTCTTCCAACTTCTTCTTCATGCTCTTCTACTGTCTTTGTGTTCTCCTTTATGTCAGTAGCCATCCTACTTATTTCATCTAGTAGTGTTAAATGAATATTTTTGATTAGTTGTCCCAATGTCTGTGTCCCCCCTGGTATTTTAATTTTGTTGTTAAGCTAGGCTACATCTGTCTGCATCATAATAATTTTAGGTTCTTTTGCTGTCTTTGTGCCACCTAAATATCCAGATTGGTTTACTTTGGAAGTTGATGTGTTTCAGTAGTCTAAAGGTTTGTATTTATGGGTTGATATGGGGCTGAATACAGGGCACTGGGTAGGACACAAAAATGCAGGGATGTGTTGCAGCACAGTTATAGGTACAGGCTATGGATTCTAAGCTGGTGCCTTTGAGCATGGGTGCCCAGCAGCTAGGGGTGGTGGGGTGACTGTGCAGGTGCATGGGTCTGAGGGCCCTGTTGTTGTGTGCTGTAAAGGCTTGGGGCCCTTTGTTCACATGTGCAGATTTCTGACAGCAGGTGGGCATTGTGCCTGCATAGACTGTGGATAGATGTGGCCTGACTGCACAGATCAGCGTTTTCCCAAACCTGGGTGGGTGACTGGGGATTTGGGAATCTTGTAAACTGATGTACCTGTGCATAGAGCTCAGGAGAGGTGGGGTGGGGCTGCATGACTGTATGGGCTGTGGGCATGTGTAGCCTGGCTATGGAGGTAAATGCCAGCAGTCTTTATGTGCTGGCGACTGCTTTCAGACTGCAGAGACTGGGAGGCAGGGCTCAGGAGAGGCGGAGCAAGAATGTGCTTGCACCAAAAAAGTGGTTTGGGCTGCCCTTGGGGTGGGGTTTTGCTGCACCTACATAGGAGGTGTTGCCGGGGTGAGAGTACAGAGAATGGGGACACCTGACAGGATTCAGGTCCCTGGGGTGTGGGGTGAGTCACGTGTCAAAGGGCTATTCTGGTATGGTAGTGAGTTCAAGGAATGTGACTTGGCTTACTTCCTAGTCCCATTCTCCTGCTTGTGCACTCCTAAGGGCTCCAGGATTCCACATTAGGCTCTTTGCACCAGCCATGTAGTCTCTGGTTCTCTGCTTCTCAATTCCTCAGCTTTTGCTATCAGGGCCACCCCATGTGGTGCAGAATACCCTCAGGTACTTGCACCCTTTAATTACCTCTCAGTCACCCTCCCATCCCTTCTCCAGCTATTCCTTGGAGCCTAGTTGAACTCTATCTATCCTTCTCTGCCATCTTCCCAGAACTTTGCATTAACTTTATAAATGGTCTCAGAAGTCTACCTTGGATCAAAACCTAAGGTTCTGTTATCATCCTAATTGCATTTTATATTTAAATTTTATTTATATAAATTATATATATGTATAATCAGATTGCATAAATCGATGATGAGATTGTAAGCAAGAGCAACATAATTTATGATACTTTAAATAAATACATTGACCTGGTCAATGACGTCACAAAGACAGATGTAAAAATGTCATGCCCCTGGGTCCTTAACTAAGAGAGGGCAAGAATTTCTGCTTCATCCATTTTCCACTAAAGATATGGTGTATTACTGTAGTTGAGTGGGGATGGTAATTTTCATAGAATTTTTGAGAATAACAATTTAGGTTGAGAAGGGCAGCACTGCATGGCGGTATGCAGGAAATCACAGAAAATTTGATGGAACATGGTGATAAATATTTCATTGTTATCTTGAAAAACAATAAAGAAATGAATTGTGCCAATCAGTTCTGTATTTTTGGTCCAAAGAGAACAATATCATTGGAGGAACTAGAAGAGAATATAAGATCATGAATGATTTATAAAGTTTCTTAAAATGATTTATAAAGTTTCTTAATCATGAACGTTGTTTCCAGAATTACAAGTAAATGCAAATTATTTATTACATTTAGTATGACCAAAGAACATGTAGTCTTTTACTGGCTTGAAGAGGTGGAAACAAAGAACACTGGGAGAGGATGCAGGACAGGAAAGATGGAAGATGACATTACCAATAAAACTATATATTTTTTCCTTACTGAATAAATCATATGTGTGGAATGCATCATGTATTTGATCACCAGTAGTTTATTTGGGATTGATCCAAGAAGTGACTGGAAAAGGATGTGTAAAATAGATAGGCCATTGGAAGAAGTAAATTCACTATTTCATAACATATACATTAATGCTTAGAATATCCCTGAAATATGGGGAATATATATATATATATATATATATATATATATATGTATATATATGTATATATATATATATATGACTGTGATGAACAGGGGAAATTTTAGGTTATGTATATGTTACTAGAATAAAAATTAAATGATAAAATGGTGGACTGAATAACATAGTGAACCCCATTGTAAATTATGGGGCTCAAGTTATTATGGGGCTCAAGTTATGATTTTCAATCTAAATCAAACACTGGGTGTTAGGTTTGGGGAAATGAGAAGTTCAGCTCAAATGTAAGAGTCTTTAATTGATATTATCTTTCCAGGCAATAACTCCTTCATTATATTGTTGCTTCTGCAGCACATTCTTTAAATGCGGAATGCTCTGGAGATTAGCATGGCCCCTGTGAAAGAAGGACATGCACAGTCATGAAGCAGTCCATATGTTTCCACAACCAAAATTATGAATTAAGTTGAAAGATAGAGAATAGAATAGAAAAAACTGAGCAGTGTCTCAGGGATTTGAGTGACAGTGTGAAGAACACATAAATACATTTTAAGGGTGTCCCAAGAGGAAAAGAAGAAAAAAAGGGGAAAGGGGCAGAAGGAATATTTGAGCAAATAAAAGATGAAATTCAGAACCTCTTAAAAAGACCTATAGTTGCCAAAAAAAGTGCAAAGTACCCCACACTGAACAAATCTTAATAGACCTACTCTTAGACAAAAACTAATCCAAAAATGATAAGTTAAAAGCATCACAAAATAACAACCCATGTGGAGAGGCTGACTGCAATAAAGGGAAAGAAAGAGAGAGAAATGATATGGTGTATAAAAGTCAAAGGGCAAAATAGCTGAAGTATTGCATTTACAATAATAACACTGGATGTTAATGAGGTACCTACAAAATCAAAAGACATAAATTGGTAGGAAGGATAAAAAGTATGACCAACATTACATGTTTTCAACCCCAGAAAACAAAGATGTTGAAGGTGAAAGGATGCAAACATGTATCGTGTGCAGATGCCTATTAAAGAATTAATGGAGAACAAAAAAAAGAATGGATTTTTAAAATGTGATACATACATGCCACAAAATATTATTCAAGCATAAAAAAGAAGGAAAGCATGATTTATGTGACAGGAATGAAACTCGAAGACAGATTGAAATAAGTCATACAGAAAAGGACAAATATTCTATGATCTCACCTATATGAAATAATTAAAATAAGAAAACCAGAGTCAGAATCTAGAATATAGGTTACCACAGGCTGGGTTTTGGTTGAAAATTTGGAGTTAATATTTACTTTTACAGTATCTCTATTTAAGTTGACTGTAAAGTTTTGGAATTGGATGGTTGTGATGGTGATAAGATATTGAGTGCAATTAAAAGAACTGAATATATATATATATGTATATATATATATATGACTGTGATGAACAGGGGAAATTTTAGGTTATGTATATGTTACTAGAATAAAAATTAAATGATAAAATGGTGGACTGAATAACATAGTGAACCCCATTGTAAAAATGTTCAATAATTAATAGTAAAAGTATAAAAGTGTTTTTTCATGAATTAAAATGAATATAACACACTATTAGAAAGTGGTAAAAATAGAGTGGTGTATAGGAAAAATACATCAACTTAAACTATAGGCCATGGTTAATAGTACTCTAAACTATTTTATATGGCATATAAAAGCCAAAGGGCAAAATAGCTGAAGTAAGTACTGCATTTGAATTAATAACACTGGTTGTTAATGAGGTACCTACAAAATCAAAAGACACAGATTGGTAAGAAAGACAACAAATTCTGATCCAATGCTATATTTTTTCAGCCGCAAAATATAAATATGTTGAAGGTGAAAGGATGCAAACATATATCCCAGGCAAATACTAACCAAAAAAGAGTTCCATCAACTGGAAAAAAGGTGCCAAATATTGCAAATTGTCAACAATTGGTAGATATATGGGAACACTATACTTTACAGGAATTTTCTGTAAACCTACAACTTATCTAATTAAAAACACTAAAAACTATTAAGCCATCAGAAATTATAATGAAGTATAAAGATTTAAGAAATAATCATATTATTTATCAATTTGCATTTTATGGAAGGTCTTTATAAACAGGTAGTCAATATTTCTCATTCTTGAACTAATGGCAGGCATATACTATACAATGCAAGATCACTAGAGTCTTATGTGAATGGACATCGCTTATAAATCAGAGTCTTATAATTCTTGGACATTTAAAATAAATTTAATATTAATTTTGCAAATTAAGACTTGACAGTTTCCCTGAATCATATTTACAATATTTTGCATTCTTACAGTCAGGAAAAGATCTAATTGCCTGTTATTACATTTATCACAACATGAAAATACATATACAGAAGTTAATTCATTTAAGAATTGTTTGTAATTACACAATATTGGAAAAGCTTGAATACCCATGCAAAGAGGAATAGATTAATGGGTGATGGGTTCTACACATAATAGAGTATAGGAAAGTATGGAAAAGGAAATATTTTAATGAATAATTATACGATTTACAGATTACATTGTTAAGAGAAAAGGCACAATGCCACCAAGTATCTTTAATACATTTAATAGAAGAAAGAAAGGAATAAAAAACAAAATACAAGCATCTTCTTATTTGCAGAGATAAAATATCAAAATAATAACCAGAAAAGACTGAGATGCATTACTGACAGGAAGTTAAGGTCGGGGAGAGAGAACGGGAGAGTAGGAATGGGACAGTGCAGGTAAGGAGGGAATGACACTGTTTGAAGGACAGTTAATGGTAAAGAAAATAAGTTATGTGGCAATTCTGAACATATTATAAATATAGGTTAACAATTAAAATCCATCACTATAAGAGAGAAAATTCAAATGTAATACAAGAACAACTGATATTTTATCTAACTGTACTAGAAATGAATAACATAAACACTCAGAAGAGAATTTAAATATAAGTAACAAATCTAACTAACCTGTGAAGGCAGTATTTTTATAATATACTGTAAGGCTAACATACAAATGGAGGGACATAAGCACTGCATTCTAGTCAGAAACTCTGTTTTTCATAGAAGTATTGATTTTCAAGTCTGAAATCACTCTTTGCATAAAATAGAACAGAACAAATGAGTAAGTATATTGTGAAAGATAAAATTTAGATTTTCTCGGTCAAAGAATTTAAAAAATAATATGGAAAAGAGTAAACTTAGAATAAGTACTGGATCCTATAATATCAGGCTTATAATATATATGCAGATGGACAGAGAAATTAATGTAGGTCTGTGTACATATATCATTAAATATACATATACTTTCCAGTTCTTACTATTAATGGAGCTAAGAATAATCATGTCCATGTAACAATCACTAAATCTGGGACCCAGATTCTTCAAATTTAAAAAAAGAAGGGTGTTTTTATCCTTGGAAAAAGATATGGGAAGCTAAAGAACAAGATAAACAAGGGATGCCCTGAGATGCAGGGAAGTAAAGAAATATTCACAATTGACAGAGGCATGTATAAAGGATAGGGAAACCAATTTGAGAAGATTTCAATGGACAGAAATAAAATAATTTAAACAATACATAAATAACAATAGCATTGGATTATAACCTAAAACATAAGTACTCATGAGTCCATATTGATTAAATAATTCAATAAATATCCTCAAGAATGAGCCAACCATGTTGACACCTAGATTTATGATTTTCCGGCTCCAGAATTGTGAAAGATTAACTCATAAATTTCTGTTGTTTTTTTTTTCCTGCTACCTGCTTTGTAGTAGGTTTTATTAAATTCTAAGAAACTATTACAGAGGGAAATGGAAAATCACCACGGGATCAACACCACAGTTCTAATGACTAGCTCTAACAATCTCAATGGACACTAAAATTGGGAGTCAAAAGAATGATTGGTGTGCCTGGTTATAGCTGTTATGGCACTCCAGCAAACCATGTCCTTTTCCTAATCCAATCTTGTGAGACCAGACCTGTTATTTAAGACGGAATCTTTTGGTTAGATTCCTTCCATGGAGATTTGACACACCCTTTGTGGCTGTGGATTTTGGGTTAAATGGAGATATGACTCTATGCATCCAAGATGGGCCTTGATTAGTTTATTAGAATCCTTTAAAAGGAGAAACACTTTAGAAAAAGCTTTAGAGCCAACCAGAGACTAAAATGTTTAAGAGATGGAGAAAGAAAATGTCCTGAGAGAAGCTGTTTGAAACCATAAGCTAAAGGACAAGCAGATGCCAACTATGTGACGTCCACATAAATAGAATAATTTATGGACACATTGGCTTTGTTTTTTTGAGTCAAGTTATCTTTCCTTGGATGCTTTGGGTTAGACATTTTTATGACCTTACAACTGTAACCTTGTAACATAATAAATTCTGCATTTAAAAGCTCTTCCATTTCTGGCATATTGCGTTCTGGCAGCTTTAGCAAACCAAAAAATCAGGAATAGAATGTTTGCATTATGTTAACGAAACTCCCTGCATGATACCTCTTACTCACAAAGTAAATACTCACAGTCTTACGGGGAGATGCATGACAGACACACATTAACTAATTGATAAAAATAAACAACAGGAGTTCTAATATATCAATATTATGTTTCTTTTCACAAGATGCAAGAAGAAGGGTAAAAATCATCTTTGTAGTAATTTATCCAATAATAGGAAACCTCAGTTTCATCATGAGAAAACATCAGGTGAACAAAAAAGGCAAAATATCTGACCACTTATCTTCAAAAGTGATAAAGATCTAGAAGACAAAAAAAAGACTGAAAAACTCTCACATACTGGAGGAAATTGAGAAGACATGACAAGTAAATGCAACACCAGATACTGGAAGGATACATCAGAAGAATATTAGTGCAAAAGCTCATGGAATTCAAATCAGCTCCATCAATTAATCATAGTATATCAATGTTAATTTCCTGATTTTGATATGTACTAGAGTTATATAAACAGCATGAGTAAAAGTTTGGTAAATAATATACAGGGACACTATTCTTTGGATAAATTTCTATATATCTGAAGTTAGGTCAAATAGGATTTTAAAAAAATGGGAAAATACCCATTCTGCCTGCTACAGTGTGTGGGAAACATGTAACTATGCCTGAGAGTTCTTATTGGAATAGTCGAAACAGGCTGCATGATGGAACCCTTGTTGGGAGTGAAAGTCAGGAAATTCTCTGATGTAGCTATCCTTGTACATTTTAAAATTAAAAAAAAATGATTCTTTACAGAAACCCTCGGACACCATCTGTTACTCTCAGAAAGCTTTTATTCAAAGTTTTATATGATGTATCTGGTAATAGTGGCTGGAATTTAAAAAACAATGTCTTTAGTTTGAGGTTTTGCATCTTTCAGTGCTGTTTTCTCCCTGGAGCCATCCTATAACCATCTGTTAATCGTGAGCATAACCTCGAATTGATGTTAAGGTCTAAATGTATATTTGGAACTCCCTTTGACCCAGAAACTCTGATTGCTGGGGAGTCAGCAGTGAATAAGAATGAAAGCATGCTTGCTCACAGAAAGTCACAGTTGCCTCTGGAAAGAGTCATTTAGGGCATCATAAAAAATGCTGGAGCTTGGAGTTTAGTACAGTAGGACTCTTATCATGGAAGATCATATTGAAATAAAAGGTGAATGAGAAACGTTTGCCATGGCCTCAACGATGAATGAGGTTTAAGAGGCTGAGTATGAGGAAGAGTACAGTTGCACGCAGGCATGTTCCCTAATGTATCCGGTGGAAAGATGTTATAGGCATCTCCACAATAAATGTGCGTTGTAGGATTGAGTTGTGTTAGATGAGTGTACATTTCCCACAGCAATCACTAATTTACTCAAATATGCTAGATGTTCAAAGGGAAATATTAAATTAATTTTTAAGCCTAAGATATAAAAATAATGGACACAATTTAACTCAGAGGTAAATATGTAAGCTTACAGGAATGCATGTGTTTGGCTTGGGTTGTTTTGTCAGAGGAGTTCAGCGAGATCATTTTGACTGATACTGATCAAGTCTTCTGTATTCTCTCTGATGATTCTGCTATTTTTTTTCTATTTATTATGGAGAGAACATTATTGAAATATCTAAGCATATTGCACATTTGAATAAATCTTGTAGGAGAGTAAGCTGTTTGCATTCGTTACATCAAATCAACAGTATTTAGTTAATCACTAGTAGTACTAGTATGTCTAATTAGTGAATTCTAAGTTCATGAATAAGGAAGTGTTTCTCTCTGAATACTAATTTCTGGGAAATTTAGGTTAATTCTGGTTCCCTATGGCATCATTTTGGGTTCTCCAACACTATCTTGTCACTCTTATTATTGATGAGATTTAGGTGAGATTTAGGGTTTGGGTTGATAGTGAGATTAGTTGAAATTTTGGGAATGTTAATGAGGTGAATTTATTTTTCATGTGTTGAGAAATTTTATAAATGCATTACTGAGGAAGAAATTTTACATTTGTGATCCAGTGTGATTTTCAGTTATACATGGACCAGCATGCAGCTTAATTTATTATTCTAAGACATGCACCATGATACTTCTGGTTCAGTTGGTATTTGGTGCCTAGATTATCATGACAGAAATATCTTATGCTTTCTGCATGGAATCCCCTAATTGGGTGAGAGAACAGGTGGGTAATCTGCACACATAGATATGCAATAAATAGTGTGTATCAGTTTATATGACTGCTGTAACAAATAATTTACAACACAAATTTATACTCTTTCTTTTATTGAAGTTTAGATTTCTAAATTATTTTCAATGGTGCAAGAGAAAGGGGTATGCCTGTCATCTTTCCCTCTAGAGTATTTAGGAAAAATGTTTCCTTGACTGTAAACTTGAAGAAATCTATTCTTTCCATTCCTTGACTCCTGTCCCCATCTCAATCTTCAAACTCAGCAAGGTAAGATCTTGCTTAGGCCACACATTGCCTCACAATTCTGACATTGTATCTGCCCCAGTCTCCTTCCCATGAAGTACAAACTAGATAATCCAGTATAATATATCTTATCAAAGTCAGTAAATTAGTCACATCCTCTAGATGCTAGTTATCATGATAGATAATATTCAGAAGTTCCAGGATGCATGATCTGGATAATTCCACGGAGATATTATTTTCCTGCCAGTCTAAATTCTGGCCCCCAAATATTCATATGAATCCCACATAGAAAATAATTTCACTTAATCTCAACATCTTTGAAATTATCAACTCATCACAGTATGGACTCAAGTCCAAACTCCCACTTAAATGTCATTTGCATAGAGGTTACCAATATCACCATCTGAATAATCTTAATTGGATATGGACAAAATTCTTGGTATCATCAATCCTGGGAAGAAATATCCTACCTGATATAGACCTGTGGGAATAGAAAATATGCTGCTAATATATAATGCCACCCCAGGATCCACTCCATTTCAGAGAAGCTGTCAATCCACATAGATAGATCTTCTATGGTAGAAGAACCACTGATTGATAGAGAAATTTCTGTCTTTTCCTTCTCTATCTACTCCCTGGAATGCATTCCTTGATCAGTGCACAAAATTTTCAATCCTAATATTGCAATAGGAACAAGCTGAGATGGCCTTGGATTATCACAGACTGCACAAAATACAGAGTCCTGTAGACTACTGATTTGGGTAATAATATAAGGAATTTATTAAGTTGCAAGTTTACAATTCTAAGGTCATGAAAATATCCAGATGGGAGGCATCCAGAGAAATATATCTTAAGTCCAAGGAAAGGGTCAATGAATTTTGGTGTTTCTTTCTCAGCTGTGAGGGCACATGATGATGTCTGGTAGTTTCTCTCCTGATTTCTTAAGGCTTCCCTGGGACAATTTTCCTTCTGCTTCTCCAAAGACTTCTGGCTGTGAGGCGTCAGTTGGCACTAAAACTTTTTCTGAAATGGTTCCCTCCTAAAGGACTCCAGTAACCAGCCCCACATTTAATGGGTACAGGCACATCCCCATAGAAACAATAAAAAGGTCCTATCCAGCAATATTCAATGAGGAGAAAAGAGCATGGTATTTCTGGGGTGTAGACAGTTTCAAACCAGCACAAGGACCTTCCCAGCAGGATCTGTGTAGAATTTCTATAAGTGAGACTAAACAATCATGCCTTTATGTAAAGATAATTTTATTAAGCATATTTCCTACTCACAGTGCAAGTCTGTACAACTTCTCCATACATACATGGATGTTCGATGGCCTCTGCATTAATAGGCCCTCAACATTTCCAGTTCCTCTTTCACCCTCAGTCATATCCATACTCATCTGGGACATTGTTCTTACACATGATTGTTGGCATTGGGGCTTGCAGAAGTTTGTAAGCTGCCAGAATGCGATGTACCAAAATCAGAATGGCTTTTTAAAGGGGGAATTTAATTTGTTACAAGTTTACAGTTCGAAGCCTATGGAAATATCTAAATACAGGCACCAAGGTAGACCTTAATTCAAGAATGGCCAGTGCATCTGGAATATCTCTATCAGGTGGGTAGGCATGCTAATCCCGTCCAGGTCCCTTGCGCCTGGGTTCTGTTGTTTTCAGCCACTGTTCCTGTGGAGGTTCTTAACTTCAATTCTTCGTGGCTGGCTTTTGTCTCTTGGTTTCACTTGGCTCTCTCAAGGTAGGTTCTGGCTTAGTTACCATCTCATGGTGATGTCTTCTGTGCTCCATGCATCTCCAAACATCTATATCTCTTTTCTCTGAATGTCAGCATGTGTCAGCTATGCTCTGAAACGTCTATTGGCTAACTCTATGTCAGTTCTATCATTTATATGGGCATGGAGGCTTCTGTCATTTAAGTCTTCTCCAAAATATTTCATCCTTTATAGGTTTCCAGTAAACTAATCAAGACCCACCTGGAATAGGTGGAGTAAAATCTCCATTTAATCCAAGGTTATACCCACAATTGGATGTGTCACATATCTTTGGATATAATCTAATAATAATTTCCAACCTTCATTATTGAATTAGGATTGAAAGAAACAGTTGCTTCCAAAAGATTGGATCAGGATTAAAATGGCTTTGGGGGGGTTATATAATACTTTCAAACCAGCACAGGACACTTATCTTTAGTACACTGAATCAATTTAAATTGCCTGTAGAACCATGGGAAGACAAAAGTCATTAAAAACCAAGTGTTCAGTGTACATGTTTATAAAAATAAATTGCTTGTTTATAATTACACAGTGTCTGATACCTCAGAACTCAAAATGTAAGGATATGCTAACACCACATTTGAAATTCAGAAAAGAATGGATTGAATATATCAACCATTCTGAAAAATCCATTGATGACTCCTCACAAATTAGTATTTTCTCATGTCTATTATACTTTGATATTCATGCTTTATGTCCTCAAATTCAATACAGGATGACCTAGAATACCTCCTTGGAAACCTCCTACCTGAAGAACACCATGGGGTTTCCAAAGCTCAATTGAAGGAAAGGATGTCAGTTCACTTTAGTCCTGGAAAAGTGGGGACTTGACCATTAGCACAGGCTGCTCTGATCTTCGTTATTGCGGCCTCAGGTAAGTCCTGACCAGGTGACCTCCTGAAGTGCTAGATTTTACCAATTTTGCATCCAGCTCAGAGGCAATGGCGCAGGTGACTATGCATATGCAGCTTTCAGACAAAGTCCAGCTCCAGAGTGGGGTAGGTCAGCCTATGCCTTCCTGATTCAGAGTCCAACATGTCAGAAAAGAACACGGTTTCTAACAAACCATTGCACACAATTCTTCTCTTTCCTTTTGGACAATGTAACATCTTCCCAAGAGGGGACAGCTCAGAAAATGCTTCCAGGGTTCCTGACAACTGATCAGGCTCTGAACTCCCCATGATGCATCTATTCCCAGTGAAAATCTATTGGCTGTGAATTTGGACCATGAACATCTTCAATAGCATGTCGACAATGAAGAGTTCAAGATGAGGTACCTAGAAGGTGGACCTAAGTTGGTGCTGTAGCTTCTGCTCATTTTCTCTGAGATCATGGGGCACTATACGGTGTGGAACTAAGCCTGGCGAACAAGAATCTTTAAAGCCTTGATGATACGGGACATACATGGTTGTACAGTGTAAAAATGACATGGATACTTTAATTTTCAATTCAGATGACATTATTCTACCAAAAAATAATCTTTCCTTATGGTGCTAAAACAATCATGCCCATGCAACTTTTATTATTACTGTTGTTATTATTCTTATTTTATTTTTATATTTATTTTTCATTTTAATATTATATCACCTGAGCAGGGCCAGGATAGAGAATTAATTCCATAGAAATAACTTATAGCATCTAAATGTTAACTGAATGAAAATTCGTTCATACTTCTTGTCTAATCCAGGAGAACAAAATGAAGAAAACTAAAATGTGCATCTGTGTGATCACAAAATCATGTAATATAGAGGAGCATTACAAATACATTTTCTGTATTTGAAACTTGGATAAAATAATACATTATTTACAAAAGATGTAGTGCAGATTCCCCAGAAATTAAATCCTTTTAAGGAAGAAAAGGAAATATTCTGTCATTACAGAGGACCTCTGCTACCACACATCTTCCTTGCTTATGAATCTGGGGTTAGTGCCTGCTCTTGCAGATCCTGAGCGCCCCCTGCAGCTCAGTCAACTCCTGCATGGGGAGGTTTATATCTGGGCTCACACTGACTTCCTCTCACTGTGTCTCTTGTACAGTAATACACAGCTGTGTCCTCATCAGTCATGGAGCTCAGCTGAAGAGAGAGCTGGTTCTTGGAAGTGTCTCTAGATGTGGAGAGTCGGCTCTTGAGTGATGGGTTGTAATTAGTGTAACCATCATAGCATATATATGACAACCACTGCAGCTCCTTCCCCCCCAGGACACCTGGGAACAAACAGAACAATCTTGAGACAATGGCTCAGATGCATCATCCCCACTAGCTTCATTTCTGAATCCCTGAGACACTCACATCTGGAAGCTGCCACCAGAAAGAAGAAGAACCAGGAGGGCTTCATGTTTCTGTAGGTGAGGTCCACGATGCCCAGGAAATATTATCCAGACTCAGGAGGAACCTAAATTTAAGTAAAGTGCACTGTGGCTTCATCTGTTTGCCCATGTGGTGATTTGCATTTAGGAGGTAAATGAATATAAAAAGAAATGGAGTAAGGGGAGGTCCTTGTTTTAGGTTACTCTAGGAGGAGGAAGCTTGCTGAACTCTAGCAGAACACAGTCCTCTCACTGGGTTTCCCTTCACCAACCCCTGATTCCTTACTTCCAAGCAGGAAATCTGTAGGATGAGGAGATAAATGTCACCAAGGTTTGAAAATTGCTCTGGGAATGTGTTCATCATTCCCTTACTGCAAGAAAAAAATATATATATATGCATATCTGTGTGTGTGTTTATGTAAATTAATATCCCGTATATATGAAATGTATAGCATATGTACATATTAAATAGTATGTATAAATTCCATGACAAGTTTGTTTATAATGGATTCACATTGATTTTTGAAGTATCGATGCAGGGAAGCATGGTTTGTGTACCTTCTCCACAATGTTGATGTCATTTTTCAATTGAAAGTTAATGTGTGTAATTTTATTAAGTTGTCAGTGCTATTACATATATTAATTACATATTTAATTGATGGTGTAATCTCCCATGGGAGGCAGAAAGACCTGTGTATACACTCCATTCTGACCAAGATGATTTCCCAGGGCACATCTGCCTTATCCTACATGTCACACCTGTGCAGGCAGCGCAAGTCAACACCACTGACCCTCAGACCCTCACCTGAACTCTGACCTACTTAGATCTATTCATCTCTGAATTTTACTTCCTAACTTATCATATCAAGAAGAGCCCTTGAATGCAATATAGTGAAAACTGGTGAGTCAGTAAGATTAATTAGAGATTAAAATAAAATTTTGGGAATAAGTTCATCTCTAGCCTGGTTGCAAGTTGGTGAAGTGGCAATATGAGGTCAAAGGACTCAGACCTAACACTACAGTAACCAAAGTTTGTAGTGGGATCCATGATTAAGGAGAAAAGCTTGAGGCATGTACCAAGAGAGGCCCTGGTGAATTAAGCATTAAGAAGTCTTATTTAAAAGTTAACATTTTACTGCATCTCTCTATTTGACATATTTCATGCAAGTTTGGTATTTGGTTACATTAATTCAGGAGAATGAACTTCTCTGCATATTGTTTCATTCACCTAACTTTATAGATTTTTATTTATTCACAAAATCTCCTAAAGTTAAATGCTTCAATGAAACCCTCTCAGACCCTTCAATGAAATCTCACTGAACACCTCTTCTATTATAACCATGTAGCAGGGCATCTCGAGCCTACCTATCAAAAGAAGAGAGAAGCCATTAGTAGAAACCCAAGACGTTGATTGGAAGCTCCTTTATCCTTTATCTGCATCTCCCCTGATTCTAAATCCTCTTGAGCCTCTCCATAGTCCAGGCTCTTGGGCTTCTGGGTCATGAGAGCCCCCTGCACTCAACCTGCTGGACCTTCAAGGAGCAAAGTTCTTGGGCTCTTTCTGCCCTCCATGCACTGTGAGTCCCACATAGCATATCATGTCTGATCCTGTGCATTCAGATTGATGGTTGCAGGTGGCAACTGGAATTATCTTTGGCAGGCATCTTGGCCATGGATGGCTGAGTTGCAGTTGTGCTTAATATGCCTGTTGTAGTTGGTGAACCCCTGTAGCTCTGTACTTGACTCCTGTTGGTTCCCATGGAATCTGTCATGATCAAAGCTGCTCACTGTGCTTTCATCAACTGGACTGTCCATGCATCTTCAGGGACACTTAGTACTGCTCAGAACAGTTCTTGACTGGAAGAGAAGGAGAAGCACAGACCCTTAGAAAAAACTCTAGATGACAACATACCCTCTCCTGTCTCTTTCTGACAATGATCCTGGAGCTGTCAGTTGCTGCACGCCCCCTGGAGGCCAGTTTGCAGGGGAGAATTGAATCCGACTGAACTCACAGTGACTGCTGTGTCTCAGTAATACACGGAGGCATCCTTGGCTTTCAGACTTTTTAGTTACAAATGTTCTTGGTATTTTTCTTTTTAGATAGCAAATGGAGCCCTCTGCAAAGCGTGTGCTAATTCCATGACAACAAACACCTCCTTGAAAACTGCCACCCCCAACACATCCAGAAGCAATCAAGCGTGAATCCAGAGACTGCCCATGAGAGGCTCAGAGACTGCACGAACCACACCACATCTCCCCTAGACAATGCCATCTGTGCCCCACACTGGATATCCACAGGTCCAAAGACATAAAATTCAAGGAAAACCCAGCATAGCCCATCATTTTCTTAATCATGTGCAGTCATAGAATCAAAGTCTATGTTCTCCATAAAATTCCTTTACAATTGCAAAAACGAAAACACAACCCAAACTTCATAACCAGTCTTCTTTGGACTGTTGTTGTCACAGAATTAGAACTCCTGACGATCCCTGGACTAGGACTTCCATCTTAGGGTCAGGAATGTGCTAATTTTAACCAGCAGAGGGAGAGGCCCTCTCTTTTGTTTCCTCCTACCATGAAGTAATGTGTGGGGTTGGGAATCTTCAGAGGGGAGTGTGCCCAGAGTAGATAAGTGTCCTGGGGGAGTTGGTTGGCAAATGCAGCACTCAGGAAAATGTAATTGCTTATGCTGTGACTGTACTGGGCAAACACTAAACCCTTCACCTTATTTTCTTAAGAAAACAATAAATTTATGATGAAAGTATTAATGTTACCTTCATTTTACAGATGTAAAACTACAAACAGATGATAGAGAGATTGTGTGAGATAAACATGACTATATACCTGGCAAATGTTCACCCATGTCTGGACCTGTGCTCTAAACCCCTGGGCCCAATTTCAAACCTGTAACAGCTTCAGGACAGGGTGCATTGAGCCTAGTGAGATTTAACCCCACACACAGATGAAATTCATGCCCTGTTCCTCCAAAACTGCCTGTGCAGAGGATGAAAAGTGACACATGGACAGCCACACCCCTGATCCAGGTTTACAATAGCTTCCTAAGAATAAAGATTAATTTTTAGATCAGAGAATGGAGCCTTAGCTCAATCTCTTCAACTGCATTGAAAACAATTAATAAATATGAGGGTGGAATTCACCTAGTAGAGCTATCAGGAAGAAGTAAAGTATCTTCAGATCCCAAGCAAGGCAAAGTGAAATAAGTTATCAGTACAGGAAATGAACTTATCTGGTGATGAGTGTAGAAAAATTTCAACTTAAGGTAGCATGGCCAAAATACACCCCAAATCAGCTCTGAGAAGACACAGTCAAATCCCCACAGTTAGGATCTAGTTGAAGGCACAGAGTGAGACTATTCAAACAAGAAAAAATGATTTATGTACAAAATTGTTAGTACAGAAAATAAAATATTAAATCAAAGTCTGTATTTTATGTAACATGTTTAGATTTAACAAATAATTTGGGAAAAATCAAAGAGCAGGAATGCAGTCTTAATGGACATATTGGTAGAATGAGATTAATATACAACCAAAATATGGGAACTAAAAGATAAAATAAGAATTTAATATAACTGCTTCATTTGTTGAAAATCTTAAAGGAAAAGGTAGACTGATTATAAAGTTACTAAGTAGTACAAATTGAAGTATAGGAATTATTAAAATATATGAGATTCATCCACAAACAATAGAAAAAACCAATGCAGAACCAAAATGAAAAATAAATACCTTCCTCCAAATATTTAGTGCATCTGTCAAAATATATGGTGAACTTAAGCCAATATAAGTTACTCAAAATTAAAAAACAGTATTCTCGCCTGCCCTTCAGGAGACCCAGGTTTAATTCCTAGTGCCTGCCCATGCAAAAAAGAAAAAAGAAAAAAAAAACAGGGGTAAAAAAGCTGAGGAAAGAGAATGTGACATTCTAGAATACTGATTCAGTATCACACAGCTTAATATAGGTATTGATGAGGTAACAAATGGGGAAAATGGACGGAAAAAGAAGCACTTGTAGGAATATTGGCCACTATTTTTATAAATTTAGTGACATATATTATTGATTCAAGAATCTGATAAACACAAGTATGATAAGCACACTTACACCATGCATGCACACGCATTCAAACACAGGGAGGGAGGAAAAGAGGGAGAGAGAAAGACAAAGCAAGAGAAAGAACAAATAGTATTCCAAAACTTGTGAAAAACAAAGAGGTAACCTTGAAGACATTCGAAGGTGTTGGATGATGCAATCCAGATGAAGAACAAGGAAACTAACTAATTACAACACTCTTGTAACAAAAACCATAGAAGCAAGACAATAATGGGGTAATAACCTTAGTAATGATATAAAAATAATTCAACCCATATTACTAGATTCAGTGTAATGAGCCTTTAAAATGAAGTTTCTGAGATAGGCAAAATATGAGAGAACTTATCTCCAGCATGACTAAACTTGCAAAAATGCTAAAGGGAGTTTTTCAGGAAACCTGAATATGAGGTAATGTTAAAGTTTTGAATATATATATATATATATATATATATATATATATATATATATATATATATATATATATATATATATATATATATACAGA